>SSNS01000828.1:46903-75020 GCA_006937985.1 Aphyosemion australe
ATATATATATATAATGAATGAGAGTCTATAAGAGGATGGATTTAACATGTTTGTGAATTTTAAAGACATATTTTGATGCCAAGAAAGCGCTTATTTTCAACAGGCGGCAAAAGTTAATTTAGGTTTTGGGTGAAAAGACGTGGTGGACCATAACTGTTCGTCTCACCAAATTTATGTCATCAAACCAGACAATGAGGAGAAAAATGGCTGAGTTTAGTGCTGATATCCAGCACATTTTAGTGGTTTCTCTGCTCCAACACGCTTGATTCAGTGGTTGAATCACCTGTGCAGCAGCTCATCAGGCTCTGCAGAAGCCTGTTAATTACCTGCTGATTGAAATCAGGTGTGTTGAAACAGAGTTAAAATTAAAATGTGCTGGATACCATGCCTCCAGGACTGGAATTGAGTACCACATCCTTCTTAGGAAGAAAGAAGGATCATTAAACGTGGAGAAAACCATTATAAATGTGGCCACGTGGTAAGTGGCAGCTACGCTGGGGGAGAAAAGATTCTGCATATATATGCAACTCCTGATTTGTAGCCATTTTAATTACGAATTACACAAGCTAATAAACCTCAAATTGCATGACAGACATAGTCGAAACACACCTTTTCCATTTAAATTGAAGTACAACATATGTGTGATTCAGAGTGTGAGGCAAAACAGACAAGAATATACCTTTTATCGCCCCGTTCACTTACATTCATTCATTTTTTAAATCAGGTGACCCATGAGCCAATTGGAAGGGGAGGAAACTAAGGCTTCCTATTGCCATAAAGTAGGTAGAGACCTCCCTAGTGTTCCTACCCAAACCATAAAACTGTGTGGTTTCTGGTCAGCAGAAGGCTACAGAGTGCTGTATAATGTCAAGTTGGTCAAGTTTCTGCCTCAAGAATCACTGAAATCAGTTTGAAAGCAATAGCTTAATGTGTTAAAAACTCTTAAGTTTTGCTTTAGAACTATTTTCTGCAACTGATGTACTCCCCTTGATCTTTAAACCGGGCGTATGAATGTGTGTGTGTGTGTGTGTGTGTGTGTGTGTGTGTGTGTGTGTGTGTGTGTGTGTGTGTGTGTGCATTTATGTTTTGCGAGCCCAATTTGTCAGGTTACACACCCGCATTATGAGACCATTTGGTTTATGAGACCATTTTTGGTGGTCTCGTAATTCATGACTTTTAAAGTGCTGCAAATTTTTATAAAAGTAAAATCTAAATGTTGTTAGCTGATTAATACTGACTTTGTAACTGCTGTTATCGTTTTATTTAGTTATTTCAGCAACTTAAACTTTCTTTTGGTTTTCATGGCCAATTTAAAATTGGTTTCGTAAACCATGTCGCGTGTGTGGTATGCAGACCTCCAGGGTCTCATAACGCCCTTAGAATGTCACAGATGATTGTGTGTATTTTTTGATAGTTTTTATTTTATTTTTGAAGTGAGGCTTTTCTTCCATGGGTAAAATAGAACATGTTGACATACTTTTTGTGTTCACCAGATGCAAAGAATTCGTGTGTGTGGGTTACAAACCACCATGTTGTCATGGTCTCATAAACCATTCAAAATGTCATAGTGGCATGTATGTATGTTCTGAGAGGTTTTTCTTATTTTTTAAGTGAGCATTATCTTCCATGGGTAAAATAAAACATTTTGACATAGTTTTTGTGTTCAACAGATTACCTGTTTATGAGGAAATGTGTGTCCCCATAAACCACCACCAAGTCATAGTGGTTTCATAAACCATAAATGCACACATGTGTGTGTGTGTGTGTGTGTGTGTGTGTGTGTGTGTGTGTGAGTGAATAAATGGTTTCAGGAGAACTTAAGGAGAACCTTCTGACCTTTAGAACATTTTATACAGTACAGTAGAGTAAATCAGTAGGAGAAACCCCTTAGACAGCGTATAAAAGACAGGAACAAGAAGAGTCAGAGGCAAAGGAGAAAGAATGAGATACAATGATAAGTGTACCAAAGGTAAGGAAAACAACATGTTTTCTTTCAGGTCTGCTGGCCGTGATAATGTCTTAAGTGTTTCATGAACTTCCCCTAGAGGGAGCAAATATTTGGCCTGAGACATCCATCACCTTTTAGCTGAAATGCTGCAGGAAGACGGTCTGCTGACACCACAGAAGAGGAAAGTGGAGAATAATAAAGCTGGGATAATCTCCCAGAGTTCCAACAAAATGACAGTGAAGGTAAACTTTCTCTTCTTTCTTGCTGCTTTAATCTGATTTCTCTTTTAAGAAACATCCGGGATTCTGGAGGATGTCCTTGAACGATGCCTCGGATAAACGCGATGACCTGCAGAAAAGCTGGAGATGTTACCTTTGAGGTTAGACGGTAATGTGTCGGTCATTAACCCTCACACGTTTAAGACTCACATTTAAGCTATGTGTAAACAGAGAGAGCGGAGGGAAGACAAGGAACTGAGAGGAAATCCTCTGTTTGAATGCCAAGCTGTAAGTGCCATTCTTTCCCTCCTGTTCTTATTTCCTCTTTTCTGCACCACTCACAGCTCTGAATCTGCACTTTCATCTCTCCACCGCGGACTCCCATGGGTTTGTGCTTGTGTTCATTTATGGCCCACATCTGTGATGTTTGTCACGTTTTAGAAAGACAACATGGAGGACTTTTGTCTTTGTGATATGCAATTTGCAAGAAAAATAGAATGAGAGCATTCATCGTAACTTCATCACAAACACCAATTTTGAAGCAACTTCTGAAGATGGGTCAGATGTCCCAAGCTGATGCTCAACACATGAGCTCCAACCAACATGGAAGCCTGTTTTCTGACCCGAAGATGATGAGATACATACCATCTCTTACATATTTGTTATAATGTCTGGAAACAAACTCAAAAGCTGAACCCAGAGACGATCAAATGTTAAAAGATTGTTTTAACAATGAGTTTTGTACAGGAGAAAGGCTGAAATCTTTCATTTTCTATTGTTTTTCATTGGCTTTAATGAAAATGACGATAATCTGGAGGACCGAGATTCACAGGTGAGTGTGAGGAGGCAGGCTGCAGTAACCAGGAGAATTTTGTCATGTTTTACAGGTGGAAGATTCAATCTATCTGATAGAGTTATTGAACTTTGTTTTGTTGTAATTACAATGACTTCAATGAGATTTTAGAACAAGCACCCACAGTCATTTTTTTTCTTCAAAACATGCGTGTCTGTCTTCTCAACCCCCAGTGAGTCGTGGCGGATGGCTGCTCATACTGAGCCAGCACCCTCTGGAGATTTCTTCCTGTTAAAAGGGAGTTTTCCTCTCCACTGTCGCTACATGCTTGCACAGTATGGGGATTGCTCTAAAGACACTGACGCTAGTCAGTGACTCGATGCAATCTGCTGGGTTCCTTACATAGGAAACCTTTAACTAATTTGCATAATAAACTGAACTCAATTGGAATGTTTTACTTTGTGAAGTGTCTTGAGACGACTTGTAGGGATTTGGAGCTATATCAATAAACTGAATTGAATTTAATAAAGAATAAATCATTTTAAAAGTAAACAAAAAAGTAGATGATTAGATTTAAAGAAACAAGAGAACAAATCTCCACATACGTAGTTATGTGATGATGAAATGCAATGAATTTTTGGAAATCTGGATGCGTTTTTGCACAGTGAAATCAGTGCAAACGGAAAACCATAATTCATGATTTGACTCAATCCTTCTATTTACACCTTCTTCCTCCTCTAATAGCCAAAGATGCTGAAAGTGTTTGCACAGCCGTCTTCTGCTGATACTGCACTCCTGCAGAAGTGTGTGTGTGCATGCATGTGTGTGTGTGTGTTTAACTCAGGCCAAATTCAATACCGCTACAAAACTAAGAAAAAAATACCTTCATAAAAATCATTATAATTATAATTTCTGAAGAATTTGCATCATGTTACGTCCCTCTAGTTAAATACAGATTATTATAAAAATTGAAAATAAAAATGACATCTTTAACGGGCTGGCTCAACCTCAAATTCAAGACAGATTGCATCTTTAATAAATGTAGGTCTTCTTTTAAACTCTATTGAGAAAAATATGAGAGTACACAAACACACTCCATAATGAACAGAACCCACTGACTGTGTACTAAAAGCCTTTCTGAGAACTGTGGGAAAACCTCAGAGCTTAAAGGTGGTAGACGTCTTCCAGTCATTGTCAGGATACCAGTACACTACTGTCATCTGCAGGTTTTAATAAGTTATAACAAACACGTCCACACAAAGCCAAGGGTCATCTTTACAAATAATAATGTAATTCATGAGTTCTGTTATCATGCACAAAGCGAACAAGAGCCCAGAACAAAGCTTTTATACTGTGTAACTATAGGTGCATGGCTCTGTTGCTGGTCTAAAACAACATCAGGTGAGCAAATACAATAAAAAATACATGTTTTTGTTTAAAAAAATAATCATAAAAACCATGATTTAAAACGTAGAAGTTAAGTAGATTTTGTTTATTTCATGGAGTGGATCTGAAAAAGTAAATTTGATTGAATTTAGGCAAATTTTAAATAACAATGGAAAGCATTTGCGTGCATATCTTTGGACCCCTACAAAGGCACGGTATCTACTGCTACCTTTAGCAAGCTAAAAGTCTCTTGAAGCAACATTTAAGTCATTAAGAACCAGTAAACGTTTGTCATTCTTGCCTGAACATTTGCTGATATATATTTTTTCCTTTGACTAATGTTTCCGTCCAACTTTGCTGTGGACACTTATTCATTACATTTACGGGGCTTTTAAAAGTCACGACACCCTCATTCGTCTCGCGAGTCCGAAGCAGACTTGTTTTTAGTCAGTCTATAAAACATCACCTGTTGTCTGATATATAAGAGCTGAGTGACGGTGACTGTTTGATCGGATTAATGTCCTCTCCTCGGTGTCCTGCTGCATCTTTAGGCCAGAGCAGTTTGATCAATGGTATTGATGAGAGGATGCTAACAGCAGATGCAAATAGGGCCGGTATGACTAATAGACCAAGGTTTCCATTGATCTGCAGAGTTAGCATCTAATGCTAAAACTGCTGATTCAACTGCTTAGTTGGACTAAAAGTGCCACCGTTGCTCGGTGTGTGTGTGTGTGTTTAAGGAAGTGATAAATTAAGTAACAACACATTTCTATAGGACACAAATATACAGATTGTGTGTGTAAGTCTGGTTTATAACAGAGGCTAAAGCTAAACTCAAGTCCTGATGAGGCTCTGGATGTTTAACTCATGATTAAACGAATCATATAACTGAGCTTAACATGACAGTTTTGAAATATTGGAATATATTGATTTCGATATCATTCAATGAGAATTGCATCTCATCTGAATCACCATAACATGATGGAGAGGTGTGAGTGCCCCTGTGATCCCGGGGCAGTGTTGTCTGGAGCATCAGCTCCTGCTGGGGTCTCCCATACCAAGGTGGCCCCTGGATAGGGGTCAAACTACAAGTGTTCGAATCCAGGGGCTTAATCCTTCCAAGGATGCATTTTAAGGCCAATTATGACACAGCAAAAATACAAGGGAAATTTGTGAGATACTCAAAATGCATTCTTGTTTTCTCTGAATTTCATGGGCAGGTTTGGTGTATCCTCTTTGGAAAAGGCTATTCCAGGATCCATTGCGGGCTGAACAGGAGATTTTCATTCTTGTTATAATGGCGTACAGAGCAGGAGAGGATTCAAGTTTAAAATGTCAGAATATTAATATCTGACAGTAAAAAATAAGAAAACGGTTGCGTTGGTAGACGTTTTCATTTGAATATTTGTCCTTTAAATACATTTTTTGTCAAAAATAAAAATTCTCATAAATGAGCTAGAATGATGGGTCCGGTATTTCTTATGCAATGCCACTAAGTTTAGTTTTAACTTCTGTTTAGCGATGTTAAGGTCAGGGGCGTGTCCAGGGAGTGGCCTGGGGTAGCACATGCCACCCTTGGAATCTGATTGCCCACCCCAGGTGCCACCCCACTGAGTTCCATTTAAATTGATTTTACATTGTCCACAAAAGGCTTGGGGATCGACTTTGAGCCCCCACTTGTTTGCTTTGTTGATGGAGAGACTGAGAGATGATGTTAGACAGACTCCATGTACTATGATGTTTGCAGAGATGATGTTAGACAGACTCCATGTACTATGATGTTTGCAGATGACCTAAATGACACAGTGATCTGCCGTGAGAGCAGGGTGCAGGTAGAGTGGTGGAGATATGTACTGGAGAAGATAGGAATGAAGATTAGTCACAAGCAAGACAAAAGCCATGTGTGTAAATGAGAGTGACACAAGTGGAACGGTGATGTTACAGGAAGTAGAAATAGACAAGGTAGAGAACTTTAACTACTAAGTGTCTATGGTCCAAAGCAACCGAGAGGGTGGAAAAGAGGTGAAGAAGCATGAGCAAACAGGTGAGAATGGCTGGAGAAAAGTGTCAGGTGTGATGTGTGGTAAAAGGGTTTCACAGTAGTGAGAGCAGCCGTTTTGTCTGGTTTAGAGACAGTGTCCATGAGGAAAAGACCGGAGACAGAACTGGAGGTTCTTTTTGGAAGTGAGGAGGATGGATAGCATCAGGAATGATGAGAGCAGAGGGACAGCTCTTGTTAGATGTTTTAGAGATGAAGTTAGAGAGGACAGACTGAGATGGTTTGGACATGTTCAGAGGAGAGACAATGATGACAGAGATAGAAGGATGCTGAGGCTGGAGTCACCAAGCAGGAGGCTGAGAGGAAGACCAAGAAGGAGATTTATGGATGTAGTGAAAAAGAACATGAAGTTAGATGGTGTGAGGGTGGAGGATGCAGAAGACAGGATTAAATGGAGACTCACTCCTAATTATATTAACTGTTACGCCCCACGCCGTCTAGAGGGCCAGGGGTAACAATAAAGGAGGCATGTCCAGATGTTAAAAGCATGATAAGATGTTTTATTTACAACACAGAATAAATAAATCACATAACACAAACTAAACCGGCAGGTAACAAAATTAACCAAGGTGTCATAATCAAACACAGTAAACTAACCCTTTAGCCGAGGTGATTGTCTTAGCCCACAGGTGTCAAACTCCAGTCCTCGAGGGCCGGCATCCTGCACCTCTTTGTTGTTCCCCTGTTCCAACACAGTTGATTCACCTGTGCAGCAGCTCATCAAGCTCTCCAGAAGCCTGTTAATCACCTGCTGATTGAAATCAGGTGTGTTGAAACAGGGAAAACACTAAAATATGTGGGATAGTGGCCCTCGAGGACCGGAGTTTGACAACCCTGTCTCCAGCAGACTCACATAAAAGACATCACAGCACTGTCACACGAATGAATAGTTATCCAGAATCACATATCAAACGGTTATCAGAATGAACACTCAAATGTTTGCTTAAACCTTAACAAGAGACCAAGCTGGTAAAATCACTCAAAATACATAAAATAAACACAGCCGGGGAGACAACAGAACAGCGCTCCTCTCTGTCCTGCTGCTCCCAGAATCTGAGGAGTGGCTGAGCTTTACAGCAGAGTCAGGGCTAATTGGAAGTTGAGGCAGCTGGTGCAGTCAATTTGGAGGTAATTAGTGGGAGTGGAGCCAGCTGTTGCAGGTTCTCTCCTCACAATCACTCAGGAAGGAAAGCAGAAGAGAAGTTTAACAAACAAAATGGCCAGGGGTCGTAACATTAACTCATGTTGAGAAAAAAAAGTTTTGTTTTTAAAGGATGATGACACAAACTAATATGTCTAAAAGGCAAGCTTTATTTTTGCAAGACACAGATAAATTAGTTTTTCTCCTTTTGAAAGGAAATTTTCATTATTACTGAGTTAAAAAATTTAAACATGCTCAATTTTAGCAGCCAGCTCTACATCTGCATGGTTTGCACTGATCACTTTTTGTGTTTATGCTGTTTCTCTCAGTGCCAGACCACTACCAGCTGTGTGCATTTGACTTTAACTGTTGAGCAGTTTGCAAAAGCAGAATAAAAAAATACTAAGAAACATTCCTTTTTATAAAGATTAGAAAGATGAGTGTTTTTTGGTGTCCTTCACCCTCCACCCCACCCACAGCAGATCTCTAACCTAAATTTTTTATGCACGCAGGTGTTTTCACTTATTCTACCTAATTCTACCAAAATATCTCAGCTATGTGTTCATTAGTGTGATAAAAATGAATTATTTGCAGCAAGTGTGTTTTGTTGGTGTGATGTTTGGATCTGGCATTGCCTCCCATTCCTCTTTTCCCTTGTGTTTCTTTCTTCCTGTCTGTCTGTGCTTCTCCCTCGATGGTCGACCAGTTCAGTGAAAACTTTTTTCCCACTCACCCGTGGCCAATTACCTTCAATAGTATATCTGCCCTGCTCTCCTCACTCGTCACCAGTTTGTCAGTTCACTTTCGTTGTACACTGCAGGCCCGATAATAAGTCTTCCAGTTGAAGTTTGACTGGAACTGCCATTAAAACAACTCTCTGTTCAGCCCTAGAATGACTCTCCCAAGCTGTCTAAACGGCTATAGTACTCATGTTTACCTAAATATTTTGTGGCAACGAGAATGTAAGCTGTTTTATTTTTTTATATTTTGACATATATTAGACATTTTAGTTACTGATTTTCTCTGTAAAAAAGATTTAGCACCCGGTCCTGTGTGGTTAAATTAATTAATTACACTTTTGCTTAAACCCTTGTGTTTTATCATTTGTTTTTAATTATCTTTATTCGTTTTTTATTATTTTTTTTGTCCTTTAATTATGTTTCCACTTTGATGTCTTAGTTAATCACTTTGTTGTTTGATTCTTTAATAGGCACTACATAAATAAACTTTACTTTACTTACTTACCAGTAACATCCCAAGAGGTGGCCACTTGCTGGCCACCTTACTGATCACCCCACCACCACCACCCCCGGAAGACACCACCTGTAATATATAATTTTGATATTTACATAAAACACATCTTCTTTAATCAAGAGATAAAGCCAATAAATAAATGAGTTATTGAGGATATAACTCATTGTTTTAATAGGTTAGCTGAGGTTTACCATTTTGAAAAAAATACTATCAGTAGTTTTTGTGGATGTTTTTGTTAAGACCATAACAGGTAAATTAAACTGTTCTAAAACAATAAATTTTTAAACATTAATTAAAATAAATGTTTGAAATGTGTTTTTTTTCTGAATTGTTTCTGTTTCTCAAATTTGAGGTAAATGTGTAAAGGTATATAGAATTTTTGTGAGACAGAATAAAGAACCATGCATTGCATCGCCACAGGCTAAACGCTGCCAGAGTTACAAGGACCAAATTGGTGTGCCACCCTAGAATTTTCACTACCCCCAATGAAAATTTTCTTGGGGTGCTACCGTTTCTTACTACTTACTTATATACTTGCTTACTTTACTTACTTACTTATTTACTTACTTACTCACTTTACTTATTTACTTACTTTACTTACTTATTTACTTACTTGCTTACTTACTTATTTTACTTACTTACTTTAATTACTTATTTACTTTCTTACTTTACTTACTGACTTACTCACTTATTTCACTTACTTATTTACTTATTTACAGACTTACTTACTTTACTTATTTATTTACTTACTTACTACTTTCGTACTTACTTTACTTACTTAATTACTTATTTACTTACTAACATACTTGCTTACTTACTTATTTTACTTATTTTCTTACTCACTTCACTTACTTATTTACTTACTTACTTAATTAGTTACTTATTTATTTACTTACTTTACTTACTTTCCTTCATTTCTTACTTACTTTACTTTCTTACTTATTTGCTTACTTACTTACTTACTTACTTACTTACTTACTTATTTACTTACTTGCTTATTTATTAACATTTTTTTACTTATTTACTTACTTTCTTTACTTACTTACTTTAGTTACTTACTTAATTACTTTACTTACTTTCTTACTTTCCTTACTTATTTTCTTACTTACACTGCCCTAACATTCACATTTAATTGGTATTTCAGCAGAATTATGATACATTTCCAACCTGAAGGGCTAATGCTGCCGCACCCCTTTATAACAAGTACTGTACCATAAAATTTTAAATTTATGAAGACATAGTTTTATGAAATAATATTTGTATGAAACTATCATTTTTACGTAGCGCAGACTAGTCATTAGCTCATCTGTTTGGTCAGAACAAAAATGTGTTTCTCCAAACTGAGTCTGTTCAAAAAGCTTTATGCCACAGGTAGAATATACATTTTTTGTAGCAATTCCACACAAATCCACTTTAAAAATTCAGTGAAAACTTACAAAGGCTTCATCAAGAAGCAGAGGTGTGTATAACCTCCTGCTAAGGCTGAATTAGTGAAAATAAAGACAACAAAACAGTGGTTTGACAACATAAAGGGGAATTTTATTTATCAGGTCAAACTTTGTGTTTCACACTTATTCTTTATAGCTATACATTCAATAAATCTCATCTGTAATTTCAAATATCTTAGAACTGCATCCAAATGGCCAAATAATGTCACATCCACATAAAAGATTAGTGTTACAATAATATATCTGTCAGAGGACTACAGTAACCCCTGTGTAGTGCACATACAAAGGAATGGCTTTGAGTAAATCAACATGAAGAAATTTAATTAATTATTAATGCATTGTAATGTAATTTCAGTAATAAAAACACAGTCTTTTGTGCTATACTAGTCATAAATACAGTTTATATTATAACCATCAATCTTGTGCCATAATAAAGCTTTGCTGCATTCAAAAAAAAAAGCTCAGCATCCATAACAAACAGGGAAATGAGTCCTTTTGTAAAGAATGTTTACAGTGATTTTACAGTGGTTTTTAATGTCCCTGATTGACTCAGAACCATAGTGTTGTTGTGTCATCTGTATATTACAAAGCTGAGACTGCTGGGAATTGAACGTATTTATTGTGTGTGATGGTGTCCTTTTGTTTTTGTACTAAAGTCTGGAGAAACAGAGACATTTAAAAACAGGAAGAAGGGTGTGTTTGTATAGACAGAGCTATGATATAATGATGTAAACAGCTTTTCTACATAATTACTCAGTCGTTCATTGGTTATATGTCACATGTACAGTAAAGAACACAATAAATACACCATTCTGACTGCCACCAAACCACCTGCAGATATCCTCCTTGTCTTTTAAAGTGTGCAGGACATTCAAACAAGCTACAGGAGTTATGAGCAAAACAAAATAACCGATTCGATTAGCAGTGGGGAGAAAACCAAAAGAGATAAAGCCTTCTCTTTAGTGTGGGCGAACACACACACAGAATGGATAAATTACATGGATGTGTGGACGCGCCGGATATCAACGAGACAAAACAATAAACACTTCAGAAGTTCAGTGTCTCTGACATCATTTTCCACCAGTCCATCAGCTCCTCCCGCTCCTCCTCCTTTCTCTCCATCAGGGACTCCAGCTCAAAATCCACCTGAGAGAAAAACAGCACAGATGAATGTGGAAGGTGAGAAAACAGCAATGCAGACGGTTTCATTTGTTTTACATATTTATGTAGAAAAACTATCACAAAATACTATTTATTCCATGTGGAAATTAAATTATAAATATGAAAATAATTTTCTTTCACACCTCTAAAACATGAGATCATTAAAAGGCACACAAAAATGTCTTTCGGATGATTTCATATTCATTTGAAAAACTTTTTTTTTTCATCTTTTAAAGTTCAAACTACTAATTGTTAAAGACAATTTTTTTTTTACATTGTTTAGGTCTCACATGGTGAAATTAAAAATAAACACCAAACAAAAGTTTGGGTCTAGTCTGAATATAAAAAAAAATTAAATCTTCTATTTTTACAACAACTAAGGAATCTTTGTTTTTTTATGGCCCATTTTAAATTGAACTTTGCAATTCTTTTCCTGGATTCTGCAAAAAAAAGTCTGAAACCTGACATGAATATTGTTTAACCTATTACAGGCACCATTTTGTACAAGTGAAACTGGAAAAATGAGAATCTGGTGCAAAAATCTATTTATTTCAGTAATTCAGCATAGACTGAGAGACCATCTAAAGGCTCAGGAACCCTTTGCAGGTGTTTTGGATTAATTAGCCGATTAGAGTGTGACACTAGTTAGAAGAGGACTGCAATTTTGTCATACTATACTCAAGCCACCTTTTGTCTAAATTTAGGTCTCTGTGAGGCCCTTCTTTTTCCTCACTTCCTCACAGTCTCTGAATATCAAAAATCCTAAACAGTAACAGTAGAAAACAGGAGGCTTAATTTAAATAAACCAGTCTTTTTAACATTTGCTGTGTCTTATTTCTTTTTAATAAAAACAATTGCATTAAAACAAGCTTTCTGTGTCATATTTTAAGTTTGATGGAGGTTTAAAATTGAGATTCTGAAGGAGGAGAGGTTGTGCACAAGAGTCTGATTGTGATTTTGTTGTGTTTTTTTATTTATATATTTGTTTGTTTGTTTGTTTGTTTGTTTGTTTATTCTTGTGTGTGTCTTACCCTCGTTGCAGGGCTGTAGGGAACAGCCACCTTCTTGATGACAGTCAGGTATCCTGGGGCAGAAGCTGCCACTTTGTAGTTTCCTGGAGCCAGAAGGCGCCAGTAGTCTCCATCTTTGGCTATAAAATGCAGATTTAGCCTTAAATG
Source organism: Aphyosemion australe (assembly GCA_006937985.1). Taxonomy (NCBI): domain Eukaryota; kingdom Metazoa; phylum Chordata; class Actinopteri; order Cyprinodontiformes; family Nothobranchiidae; genus Aphyosemion; species Aphyosemion australe. The sequence goes on from SSNS01000828.1 coordinate 59,490, forward strand.
GTGATCAAGTCACATTTAAATCAATCACAGTTTATTTAAACTCATTTAAACTTTTTTAAAAAGTCACTCGCACAAACTGTAGTACTAATTATGTCCATGAGATGGCAGCATTGCTGCATTTTACCATTACACTCCTTTTAGCACTGAAATGAAAGAAATAATTTTACACAGATGATGTGAATTTTCACCAAATGCTGATACCTGTGGTGATGTCGTGGTCGATGCCCTCCACTGAGATGGTTGCGTTAGAAATTGGGTTGCCCTGTAGGTCACGCACAAAGCCCTTAACGCCACGGTGAACCTGCACCAAACACACAAGGACAAAATAAAGTGAGTAATCTAAATTCTCGACTGAGTGTGTTTAGGATTATCTCAGTCACTGTAAAACGATGTGCTCATGGCTCAGATCATTTTAAGCAGCGGAAAAACTGGTGAGATTAGTCTGGCACGTGCAGCTACAATAGCCTGTAGAGTCACTAGGATTTTCCCTTTCAGGTATAATTAAATAGTTTTGATGAAGGGTGCTGCCAACCTGCTCGATGTAGTTGACGAGGGAGTTGCGGTTCTGCTGCCAGTAGGTCTTGAGAGTGTCTTCGTTGGGAAACTTGTCACAGCTGAGCTCCAGAGTGATCTCAAAACAGTTGCTGCTGAGATAGTTGAAATCTTGCATACCTGCATGAGACGAGACACCATGCAATAAAAGACCTGATGTTAGAGGTAGAGAGACTGAAAAAAGGACAATGACAAAACAATAAGTAGTGGCGGCTCGTCCATGGTGGGCACTAGGGCTCCGCCCTCCCTGACGTGATGGGAGAAAAAGTAAAGAAAACTACTATTTATATATGAATTTACTATAAATGTGTCAGTTTGTGCCTATATGCAGTCTGGTCTGTTTACACATCGTTTTCACCAACAGACTCACTAATATCACTCCTTTATTTTATTTTATTTTTTCTGGAAGGTTGGCTCCCTGAACTGCAGCTCAACAGCCAATCGTGTCTTATTCACAACTTATTCATTTAGAAAAGTCCCAAATATGTATTTAGTTTTCAATCAAACCATTAAAAGTCACCAAATCCGACATGTATGACGTTAAAGCAGCATTCCGCAACTTTGCAGTCATATGGTCTCTGTCAATAAAGCTTTTTGGAAAAAAAAAGGTATATGTTCTCTGTCGCCCCCTAGAGGCTTGCTGCGTAACGTCACTGTCGTAAAATCAAATCTCTCTCTCAGTAATAAGAGACATGTTTACATTCCTAATGTCAGGCAAAACAACGAAAACAAACTTTTCCACCTCCACACATTGAATAAATAGTTTTATCAGGACTGTATAACAACTTTATGCCCGACCAAACACAATAACCCCGGTGAAATCATTTATTACTTACCTAGCCATTAGCAGCACGGCTAGGTCAGAGTCTGTAGTTCATGCCTTTCTTTCTAAAAGAGCTCTCCAGCGAGGAAAAGACGGCCCAATAATAACTCTGGTTTTGGCTCTTGTTCTATCACGTTCTGCTTTTCTTTTCCTATATTCCTCTGATAAGGGATTTCTAGCTTTTTTTGGTGAATCTGCCACTGCTAACAGCGAGTCTACGTTATACAATTATGGCAAGCCAAAGGGATTAAAAAAATGCGCGTTCTAAACTCGCATTATGTCCGCCAAAACGCTCGTTCAAGACGTGCGTTTTGGCGGACATAATGCTCGCTTTTAGAACACGCGAGTTTTTGCCCCCTTTGGCATCAAAACACGCGTTCAAGACGCATGCTTTTTTTAACCCTTTGGCTTGCCATATTCTGCCGTAAAACGACACCCAGTCAGCACTTCCGGCGCTACCCGATGCACAAAAACTGTATAGTGCAGTAAACAGACACTATCACAGGAATGAAAATGAACATAATAGATAATACTATGATGCAAAAACTTTACAAAAAAGCATAACTTTAAGGTGTAAAAGTTGCAGAATGTTGCTTTAAACAAAGTAACATCTGCAATGCTACATTTCAAAAGTAACCTTCATTAGACTGGAAACACTTGAGTATCTTTAATAGAACGGCTCGTCTCTTACCTCCCGGCACGCTGTACCAGGCTCCCCCATTAGTGATGCCGTCCTTGAAACTGGAATCGTCGTCGTTTTTGCGGCAGGGAGGTCGCTGAGGGTCGGACATGACAGGGTTGTACATGGAATAAGCTCGAGCCAGAGACTTGAACACCTCGTCGTCAGGGCTGGCGCTGTATTCATGAGTAGATCCTTAAATGATGAGGACAGACGAAGAGTAAAAAACGGTTTTAGATAGCTGCTGTAATAAAGAGTCAACAGCACACCTCCATCTGTGTCTGATTAAACAGAAATAAACAGTTTATCCATCTGGTTTGAGTTTCAATTTGAAGGCATTCTGGAAACCAAACCAATAAAAGGTTTGTTGTTTTAGCCACACCTTCAATAGTTGCTCCTTTACTTTCACCAAAACAGCCAAGAAAGTTATCACAACTCAGAAAATATACAATTAGAATGTGTGTTGTGTTTTACCGGTGCGGGTTTCATCGTATGGATAGTTGGCTACAACATCTCCTCCATGAAGGTTAGCTGAGAGGACAAAGGGGATGTCCATGATCCAGTGGATCACAGCCTTAGTCTCAGGAGCCAGCTACAAAAAAAATTATATATATATATATACAGTTAAGAAACATTAAAAACAGATTTTGCACATGTGGTAATTCTCTATGTATGCAATAGTTTTACTAAAAAGACCTGGAACAGTAGCCTGGCAAGCCATCCTATATATGTGTATATAGGGTCTGCAAAGCAAGAATTTGGTCTAGTTCACTAGGCTACTGGAACAGTGCTTTTGCTAATAAATTTACTGAGTTTGAATTTATGCAAAATTCATCTTTTCATACATAAGAAATGAACAAAAAACAATCACTGGTGACTAATTTGCTGCTACAAAGCTGTGAAAACGTATTTTCTCTCTTCAGCTTCTGCTTTATATGTCACACTCAGATGCTTCGGATCAGGAAACAAACATCACAAAACATTAGCCTGAGAAAATACAAAATGCAGTTTTTAAACGATGATGTTGTTGATTTGAGGGTAAAAGTGATCCTATGTGTAAAAGAAATCACCCTCTTGTTAAATCATGTGATCAATTAGCCTTCAAGCCATCCTATATGTGTAAAAATGTAGCCTGACCACAACACATAGACATAATTCAGTTTTGGGACAGAATCTACGGTTGTCTGTGCATGAAATCAGACAGTGGTAGGACCAATCAGAGCAGGTCAGTCCATCATACATCCTTTTTCTAAATAAAGGACTTAAGTGCCTCTATCTGTTCATCTCTCAAAGAAAGCCCAAGTATAAATAGTCCAAAGTTGATGCCAAAGCCGTTTCGAGCACATGCACTATTCGTGAGCCGACGCCATCTTTGTAGTTTTTCTCTGTTGCAGCTCTAGTGTTAAACCTGCCCAGCAATCAGAGAGCGCTGTGATTGGCTAGACCTAAAACTGTTTGGACCAATGGTAGACCTGCTGATGCTCCAACAGAGCGTGGCTAGACCAACCTGCAGATCTAAATCTTTTGCTAATCTACTGCTACGGTTTTTCAAGATTTGCAGGCTAGTGGTTAACTACGTTACTGGGAAAACTGAGTTCAGTTTCACTAACTACATCCAGGTGTGATTATCAGGTCAGAGCTGAAAACAAATCACTTCAATAGAACCTGTCTGACAATATGAAGTAGGCTAAAAGATCTCCAAAAGTAAAACATCATGCCGTGTGTTCTAAAGACATTCAAGATTAAAAAGAAAACCATCTAAAGCACTGCAGGCCTCAACTGGTCAAGGTTAAGATCAACTTTCATAATTCAACCCTGAGAATGGCAAAAATGGCAGAAATCTCTGCTGACCAAAAAGAACACAAAAGCCCTGTCTCACGTTTCCATTAACCTCCTTGATGATCCCATAACAATACCCAATAATCACTGGTTTTATTTAATCACATGAGCATGCCTTAGTGTTTTCATCCACGGCCTTCTTCATATTCTGCAGCAGGTGGTTGTTGGCTCCACCCTCCCGCTCGTTGATGTAGATGATACGGTCCAGATCGGGGAAGTTACGGTTCAGATCCACCCCCTGTGCATTACTGCGGCCCACAAACCAGTCCTTGATCTCTCCGGGCTTCACAAGAAAACAGAAACGTTAGAGGAAACGGACAAAGCTGTAACTAACTGGGTATTTGTGTTTTTGTGTGTCACCTGTGAGGCTGCCTTCTCAAAGCCATCGGGGTTCATGGAGGGCATGATGTGGATGCGGGTGTTGTGGATGAGATCGATGATGGTCTCGTTCTCTTGCTGATACTGGTTGCAGAGGTACTGGGCGAGGTTGATGAGCAGCTCTCTGCCTACTGCCTCGTTGCCGTGCATGTTGGCGATGTATTTAAACTCAGGTTCACCTGCAAAAGACAAAAACACAGCTGTTAGCGGGTGGAGCAATGGCTTTACACAGAGCAGCTATGAGCATGCACACCGCGACTCGTCAGCTGAAAGGTTAAACAGACGTGAACGTGGCAGCCGAGAGCTCCGTTTGGACAGTAATGACTCACAGGCAGCAGATTAAGGAGGGCCGTGGTCACTGATTGTTTAGCCTGATGCACAGAGCTGGTGACAGGTCTATTAACAACGTCACAGAGTTAATGAGTTAGGGTTCCTCAGGACAGCTCGTACAAAACACAAAGATTCCTGCAGAAATGTGTCATTTAGTCAGGAAAACAGCTTTTTATCTTTACAAATTAAATTATTTTAGCATTTTACATTAAATAAGACGGCTGCACTGTAAAAAATAATGAAATGTTTGTTGTTTTATGTTTGTAGATGAATATATGGTGTTAAAATGATCTGTAATGCATCTTGTGTTGGGTGATCCATCATCACAATGTTTTGTAATGGTTGATGTATTAAATTGTAATTTTTTTATCCTTCTTTATTAATCTTTATTTAAGAAATGCATTCAGAAAGCATAATATCAGGTATGCATGGAGGCATATGCATCATATTTCTGTTCACCACTTTAGACAGGTTTGCTGTTTTTAGCTTTTGTAAAGTCGTGTTCATAAAGTAAATCTTGAAAAAAGATGACCTTTACCATATTTTATAACATGTTAGTGACCATGAGTTGCAAGATATGGATAATTCTGTTGCCTAATGTTAGAAAAGACAGCAAATTATGAGGCTTACAGACTATTTCAACTATAATTCAAAGGTTTTCTGTAGCTTTTCAAGAACAAATGTCTCTAAATGTTGGTGAGAAAAGTGTTCTTTTGTTCAAATCAGTTACAAGTTATGAAGCGTAGCCAAATGTTGGCAGATTGTGTGTGTGTGTGCGTGCGTGCGTGTGTGTGTGTGTGTGCAGGCTTTTATCAGCTTTATTAATAACACTTTTCGGCTTTTTTGTTATTCACAAGTTTGACTAAGAATTGTTTTTAACTCTTTATTACTGATTTGACAACTAGAACCCTAGAAGTATCGAGTATTGAGTATAAAGTACTGAAGTAATGAAAGTATCTGAATGTTTTTAACATTCCTTTTCATCTTCTTTTATGAATTCTTTCCCCGAGTGTTTGATGTATTTGCAGATGCCAGTAGCTTTATTAGCTGCACTCCTACACACACACATGCACACACACACACGCACACACACCCTCACACACACACACACACATCTGGCAGTTAGGTTATTTTTAAGTGCCCCAATCTGCTCCATCTCTCTGAGTTGCCACTAATGGTTTCAAGACTAAAATTAAGTCGTTCCCTCTTGAGATCGGTGAATATGTTTCACAGGCTTCAGAGGCCTGACAGGGCAATCAAATACACACACACACACACACACGCACACACACTTACACTTTGAAGTTGGTCTCTGCCAAACTGAGTTACACAGATTCAAGTTATTGCACAGATGCTACGTACCTGGAGACCACCACCTTTTTCCGCTTTGAGAAACATGTTTTATGGTGCAGACAACAAGGGCCGTGAGTGACGGACAACAGATCTGGACGTGTTTTCATTTAGAGCACACACGGAAATAATACAGGAGCAGCTCGTGTAGCTCTAGTCTAAGGGTGTGATGTGTTTGTGAGCAGCTCAGGTGCACTCATCTGAATTCTGCATAAATGATAGTCCTTATTATTTGTTTTGCTGAATTATTATTACCTTTCTCCCTCAAAACATCAGAGCACTAATCACTAAGAAGAGTTAGTGTCTATAAAAACATTTTATACTCAAACACATTTTGATTTACTTCTTTTTTATGTAAACTTCTGAGATCTTTAATGTCACGCATAGAAGGAATAAAAGATCCTGTGTGTGTTTATTATGTGCACAGATGTTCTCAATTCACAAGCGCATGTTGGGGGTTTTAGGAAGTTCTAACAAAGCAGACATTGAGGATGAGATGGTTACCAGAAGGAGGATTTGTTACTGTCTTTACTGTTTAAGGATATTCAGCAGGATTGTAAGCAGCAACCTCAAAATGTCTCTTTCATTGTGTTTGATATGGAGGCAAATGTGGTTTTGCCTTTACGTTTGTGTGCTTTTGGCACATCTCACCAACTGCTGGATGGATTTCGATCAAACTTTTAGACATTAATCATTACAAATAATACAGCTGGTTAACTTTGGTAGATAGACACAAAGACAAAAATGGCAACAACTCAAGAAATGAAAATGTTAGCTATGAGTTCTTCACAAACCACAAACTACTTCCAGATAAGAGAAGATCTCGAGATATTGAGCAGGATGGGTCATAAATTAGACATAACTCCATCATTTCTCTACATTAGACGATTTTAGTTAAATTGTTATGATTTGCATTCTTTCAAGGAATATTTAGCTTTTAATTTGCAACACAATGTTTTAATTTTTTCTTTATTATGGCATATTGAAATATTCTGTTCAGGTCAACTTCTCTTTTGTAGGTACAACTTCACAAGGAAACCTTTGAAAATGATTTATTAACACTTTACCTGACAGGTGATCCACATATTTGACTTCATATAACATGAAGAAAGCTCTTTGGCTATAACTTATAAAGCTCTAGTAAACTAAGAAAACATTTAAATACATAAAAAGTTTAATATTATTAAAGCCATTTAATATTACCTTAGTATATTATTAGTAATGCATATTATTATAACATTATTGCGTGCAATTATGAAAAATGCAAAAAAAACTATTATCACAGCTTTTTGTGTTGTTTTTGGTGTCGAAGTTAAAGATTTGCTTTTTACTTGCATGTGTGTGTGTGTGTGTGTGTGTGTGCGTGCGTGCGTGTGCAAAGTACATTTCGTTTACCTCAGACATTTTCCTCTTCCTAAAGGTCAACATGACTCATCTGACCTGACAAAACCTCTCAATCTTATATTTATCAGAAATTCCTAGCTTGTCTGACAGCTGATCAGTGGTTTCCCAGGTGCAACTATTGCCAGATATGAGGAAGAGCGTAAGAGCCCTCTCTGTCGTCGTGACAACCCTGTCAGGAGCAGGTGCTTAGGGAGACGTATGAACTGAGATAGTGAGTAAACACACTCTCCATCTATGTCTGCCTGTTTGATTTGAGTAAACATAATATCACGATAATACAGGAGCTGGTTGTTACTGCTGAATGCTGCGAGCCTGGATATCTTGTATTACACACCTTCAGGAGAGAAAATCACTAAAATGTTGATCTTGGTGTGGAAATAAAACCAGATCGACAAACAATCCAGGATTTCCTTCACGTGAGTTTCTAATGCTCCTGATGCTCTAGTTACACCAGCACTGCACGGCACTACAATCCAAAATGTATTATATGCATGTGTGTGTGTATGTGTGTGTGTGCGTGCGTGTGTGTGTGTGGTTGTCTAATGTATAATAAATGATCTCTAGCTGATGTTTTGGCCTTTCTCTCATCCACTTTCTGCCTCTCCTTCATTCCCACTGTTTTCTATTCCCTCATCACACTCGTATTTCTGGGACGTTTGCAGTTTTCTCCATTGACGCTCCCTTTTTTTATCTCTCTTTTTTTATTCCTTCCCCTGCTCAACGGGAAGTGGTGCTAAGTCTTCAAAGGGAAAAACATCCCAAAATGTATGACGTTTTATTGGATTCGTTCCCCAATGTGAGGCCTTCTTACAGAAACTTGAGCCCTTTAAAAGCCACATATTGAATATACCCTGTTCCCTACTAAAAATGCTCTGCATTTTGTGTTTTTTATGTCCATTTATTTTTCTAACATCGGTTTAATGCTAGTCTATCAAAAACTTGAATAACAGTTTATGCTGCGACTTCCACAACTGTCTGACCTCCAAATCAACCACGAGTGAAACCTTCCAAACTCAAATGTTCTGTAGCAGTAAGGATTACACTCAGACGGATGCAGAGGAGAAGACATGCTACATGTAAGTTACAGATTAGCAGGAAAGCTAAGCTATGTTTGACCTTGTTGCTCTGGCTCAACGTCTAAGTATGACATCATTATTGTGTCTGTGAAGGGTTTGAACTGGAATTCGAACACACGACCTTCTGTTTTTAAGTTAGATGATGGGTGACAAACTACAGAGAAAGGCAATGCTAGATGTAGTGATCCCAAGTGAAAGGAACATCAGAAGTGTGTTTCTCTGCAAAACTGCAGGACTGATAGGCTAACAGCTAGTCTAAGTGCAACAGAGACCAAAGCGTATTGCTGATAGGAGTGCTACAATACATTGTTATATTGATTTTATGTCATCTATCCAAAATGCAAAAATCGATAGAATAGCTATTTATCAAACACACTTTTATTTTGAAAACTACGTTTATTTTGATGTTATCGTGCCGTTTTCCACCTGTTCCTGCACATCACCAAACGTGTTAAATGAAGATGCTCGCAGCATCATGGCGACCAGTGAGAAAACAGTCAGTGACAAAAATGTCTCTGCCCTGGAAAATGATTGTAACATCGTTTCATATCGATCAGTGAATCCTAAATTCAATCAAATCATAATGGTATTGTGACTGAATGTGAGACATCAGCAAACATCAAATCACAATCCACTATCCATATATCATCAAACTAGTGATTTAGTAAGTAAGTAAGTAAATTTTATTTGTATAGCACTTATCACAGACAAAGAATCACAAAGTGCTTCACAAAGATCAACAAAACACAAGATAGTCATCATAAAATGATCTTAAAACAAAACAACAGAATATCATAAAATCATTAAAAATCAGAAAACAGAAAGTCATAAAATTATAAAAATGATAAAACAAATGAAAGATGATTATAAATACAAGTAAGAAAAAACGAATAAAACATAAAAGATTTAAGTAAAAGCAGTTTTAAACAAAAGGGTCTTCAGCTGCTTTCTAAAGGTGACCAGACTGTCAGTAACACGTAGGGATAAAGGAAGTTCATTCCAAAGTCGGGGTGCAACAGCCTGGAAAGAGCGATCACCTCGACTTTTATATCTGGTCTTTGGAATTTCTAGAAGGTTCTGGTTGGTGGACCTGAGGGCTCGGGTTGGAGCATAAGGCTTTAACAGTTCAGTAACATAAGGAGGAGCTTGGCCATGTAGAGCCCTGTATGTTATAGTAAGGATCCTAAATTGAATTCTAAAGTTAATGGGTAACCAGTGCAGAGACATCAGAATAGGAGTGATGTGAGCTCTTCTGTTTGCTCCAGTTAGGAGCCTCGCTGCAGAGTTCTGGACCAACTGAAGGCGGTCAAGGGCTTTTTAACACTCCTAATTGCTTCTGTTTTAATCTGTAATCATTTTATTTAATTTCACAGTATTCTGTTGTATTTCTACTTATTAGGTTGTTTCATAGAATCTGATCGCTGACGTGCTTGGTGTTTGTGCCTTCCAACCTTCTAATTCTCACAGCAGTGTGTGCAGCGTTATTTTATAAATCTTTACAATTTACATCAAATGCTAAATTGAAAGATCTGAATTATTATCAACGCGTATCTATCTATCTATCTATCTATCTATCTATCTATCTATCTATCTATCTATCTATCTATCTATCTATCTATCTATCTATCTATCTATCTATCTATCTATCATCTATCTATCTAGCTATCTATCTATCTATCTATCTATCTATCTATCTATCTATCTATCTATCTATCTATCTATCTATCTATCTATCTATCTATCTATCTATGTTGTTTACTAGTCTACGTGAAGTCCCTGTGCTGCAGTGTGGATGACAGATGGCTCAAACTGACTGATGCATTCGCTCAGGACCATCGTCTGCCGGCCAGCCAACCGCAGGCTGCCAGTCAGCTCAGTGCACTAAGCCGATCAGTTGCCCTAGCAACCATTATTTTAGCTCCACCTTTGCCTGAACACACTGCAGAGTCAGACTAGATATCTGAGACGCCTCATAGTGGGAATAAAGGCTGCAGACTGTACTCTTCAAATTAAAGAAACATCTGTTGTGGTTATCATGTTTCTTTTCTCAGTGTCATCAACTCGTCTCCCTTCCTTCTTCCTCAGCTCATCCTCTCACTCTCTCTTTCATGAAACAGATGTTTTGCTCAGCAGAGAAAAAAGGAGAAGAGGAGGAGGAGGAGGCGGTACAAAGAGGTGGCTCGGAAACTCATCTGGTAGTAATAAGGGCTTCGTATTGCTACTGTGACTCACGCCTGCACACGCCCACAACACTATTACAGGCTCTTTAACATGTATGACCATTAAGTGTGAGTGGCCATGTGAGCCAAGATCCTGCGGTGCACCATGCAGACACACCCAGAGAAGAAAACACACCTTTGTGCAAAATAACAAAACAACTACATGACATAGATAAAATAGCTGAGAATAGTGTGTATTACTAATCACTTCCTGTTTTAAGCTGCTGCTGGGGAATTGGAATCAGGGATCAAAGGGTCTAGTGGGATAATCATTACTTGTCTGGAAAATAAGGTGTTCCTTAAATGGATTTCAGGCCTACGTTGTATTTTTTCTATTTTTGAGTTAATGGTTTAAACAGTAAAACAAAAAGAATCAGTTGGATGTGTGAAAAAGACACAATAAGAAGGGTGCTGGTGAAATGTATCCAAATCTGCAAAAGCATGAGTAACAGTAAAAAAGGGCATAAAAGGAAATTAAATGGGTGTTAAAGTTGCCATTTAGTGTGAAATAAAGCTCAAGTGGAACATTCCTGGACAGGATCCTTAAAAGCTCTGGTGGAAAACAGTCATATAAACATATTTTTATTTAGAATTAAGTTTTTCCCCTATTGAATTAGGAACACAGTTTCAGGTTTCATTGCACAATGCTTTAGAGAGAATAGATTTCTATTTTTTTACAAAATTGACACACTTCCCTCTTCTGCCTGAGATAAGAGTGTATTCTCAACTATAGGGGTTTATTGTGATCATCCCTCTTTTCATGGTTCTTTGGGTCAAATTAACTCCAAATACCTGCATGCATCACACTTCAGGTGTTTTCTTCAGAGTCACGACTTAGAAGCATGAACAGATCCTTATCAGCCAGCAAAATGGCGGCTTTGCGTTGCTGATCCCACAATCTATCATGTAAAAACCCTGTGAGGTGCCGCGGCAGGCCCTGTGATCGCAGCTAAAACACACAACACCTGCTCATCGTCCTGGTTTTATCGTCCGCTCAGGTTTGTTGTAAATAACCCTCACTCAAAACCAGCGTCATGTGCGCAAAAGTGCGTGTTTGTGATGATAATGAAGGCTGTCCCCAGGCCAGAGACAGCTGGGACAATGGGATGGGACGCGTGTGTGTGTGTTCGACGCATCATGAAGCAGCAGGGAGCGTGCGTAAAGACTGACCAGGCTCGTGCGTCCCGGGATTGTCGGACATCTCCAGGACCAGCAGCTCTCGCCTCTCGAAGCTCTCCCCGATGGTGTAGATGCGGGTGATGGTGGGACACTGCAGCCACACGGACAGCAGCGCTTTCCGCAGCTCCTCATAGCGGTGGTACTCGAAGGAGATCCCGGCGTCGGAACCGGCTGCGCTGGCGAGGGCGATCAGCGCGGCCCCGAATAATAAACCCCAAAAAGATTGTTTCATTTTGCGTCTCTGTGTGAGCTAAAGCCTTGTCTGCCTGCGGCCTGGTCCCAAGCCCGATTTCTGTGCTGCGGCTTCGCTCTGGGCTATAAATATCTGCCTGTGACTGTGATGCGCTGATGTACCTGAGCAGAGCGCAAGATCCTCCGACTCCTGCGTAAAGCCAGACAGCGCGCTCACGTCCACGACCGGGATTCACAAAATAAAAGCTCTTCGATTTTAGTCTAGTTTAGAAAATCAGTAATTCCAGGAGTGTATTGGTTTGCTGGATAACTGACAAACATTCGTTCATTTTCTGCATCCAGATATTTTGTGGAAGCTGGTTTTTCCTGGTGGAGCAAAGAGGAGGGTGGATTCTGGATAACTCACTCTTTCCTGCCGTAAATAGCCTATAAAATGTCCCAAAAACCAAATAAAAATGTGTGGAAACTGAAACCTCCATACGTCTTTTCAGATATATATATATATATATATATATATATATATATATATAGGCTTTTCCACGTTTATTATGAAAATCCTGCCTCACTTCCGGCTGAGTGTTTTTAGGTGCATTGACGCGCCTCTTTGTGTGTGTGTGTGTGTGTGCAGGATGCTGCTGTAGGGGTGTGTCCACNCTCACACACACACACACACACACACACACACACACACACACACACACACACACACACACACACACACACACACACACATCTGGCAGTTAGGTTATTTTTAAGTGCCCCAATCTGCTCCATCTCTCTGAGTTGCCACTAATGGTTTCAAGACTAAAATTAAGTCGTTCCCTCTTGAGATCGGTGAATATGTTTCACAGGCTTCAGAGGCCTGACAGGGCAATCAAATACACACACACACACACACACGCACACACACTTACACTTTGAAGTTGGTCTCTGCCAAACTGAGTTACACAGATTCAAGTTATTGCACAGATGCTACGTACCTGGAGACCACCACCTTTTTCCGCTTTGAGAAACATGTTTTATGGTGCAGACAACAAGGGCCGTGAGTGACGGACAACAGATCTGGACGTGTTTTCATTTAGAGCACACACGGAAATAATACAGGAGCAGCTCGTGTAGCTCTAGTCTAAGGGTGTGATGTGTTTGTGAGCAGCTCAGGTGCACTCATCTGAATTCTGCATAAATGATAGTCCTTATTATTTGTTTTGCTGAATTATTATTACCTTTCTCCCTCAAAACATCAGAGCACTAATCACTAAGAATAGTTAGTGTCTATAAAAACATTTTATACTCAAACACATTTTGATTTACTTCTTTTTTATGTAAACTTCTGAGATCTTTAATGTCACGCATAGAAGGAATAAAAGATCCCGTGTGTGTTTATTACGTGCACAGATGTTCTCAATTCACAAGCGCATGTTGGGGTTTTAGGAAGTTCTAACAAAGCAGACATTGAGGATGAGATGGTTACCAGAACGAGGATTTGTTACTGTCTTTACTGTTTAAGGATATTCAGCAGGATTGTAAGCAGCAACCTCAAAATGACTCTTTCATTGTGTTTGATATGGAGGCAAATGTGGTTTTGCCTTTACGTTTGTGTGCTTTTGGCACATCTCACAAACTGCTGGATGGATTTCGATCAAACTTTTAGACATTAATCATTACAAATAATACAGCTGGTTAACTTTGGTAGATAGACACAAAGACAAAAATGGCAACAACTCAAGAAATGAAAATGTTAGCTATGAGTTCTTCACAAACCACAAACTACTTCCAGATAAGAGAAGATCTCGAGATATTGAGCAGGATGGGTCATAAATTAGACATACCTCCATCATTTCTCTACATTAGACGATCTTAGTTAAATTGTTATGATTTGCATTCTTTCAAGGAATATTTAGCTTTTAATTTGCAACACAATGTTGTATTTTTTTCTTTATTATGGCGCATTGAAATATTCTGTTCAGGTAAACTTCTCTTTTGTAGGTACAACTTCACAAGGAAACCTTTGAAAATGATTTATTAACACTTTACCTGACAGGTGATCCACATATTTGACTTCATATAACATACTGAAGAAAGCTCTTTGGCTATAACTTATAAAGCTCTAGTAAACTAAGAAAACATTTAAATACATAAAAAGTTTAATATTATTAAAGCCATTTAATATTACCTTAGTATATTATTAGTAATGCATATTATTATAACATTATTGCGTGCAATTATGAAAAATGCAAAAAAAACTATTATCACAGCTTTTTGTGTTGTTTTTGGTGTCGAAGTTAAAGATTTGCTTTTTAATTGCATGTGTGTGTGTGTGTGTGTGTGTGTGCGTGCGTGCGTGTGCAAAGTACATTTCGTTTACCTCAGACATTTTCCTCTTCCTAAAGGTCAACATGACTCATCTGACCTGACAAAACCTCTCAATCTTATATTTATCAGAAATTCCTAGCTTGTCTGACAGCTGATCAGTGGTTTCCCAGGTGCAACTATTGCCAGATATGAGGAAGAGCGTAAGAGCCCTCTCTGTCGTCGTGACAACCCTGTCAGGAGCAGGTGCTTAGGGAGACGTATGAACTGAGATAGTGAGTAAACACACTCTCCATCTATGTCTGCCTGTTTGATTTGAGTAAACATAATATCACGATAATACAGGAGCTGGTTGTTACTGCTGAATGCTGCGAGCCTGGATATCTTGTATTACACACCTTCAGGAGAGAAAATCACTAAAATGTTGATCTTGGTGTGGAAATAAAACCAGATCGACAAACAATCCAGGATTTCCTTCACGTGAGTTTCTAATGCTCCTGATGCTCTAGTTACACCAGCACTGCACGGCACTACAATCCAAAATGTATTATATGCATGTGTGTGTGTATGTGTGTGTGTGCGTGCGTGTGTGTGTGTGGTTGTCTAATGTATAATAAATGATCTCTAGCTGATGTTTTGGCCTTTCTCTCATCCACTTTCTGCCTCTCCTTCATTCCCACTGTTTTCTATTCCCTCATCACACTCGTATTTCTGGGACGTTTGCAGTTTTCTCCATTGACGCTCCCTTTTTTTATCTCTCTTTTTTTATTCCTTCCCCTGCTCAACGGGAAGTGGTGCTAAGTCTTCAAAGGGAAAAACATCCCAAAATGTATGACGTTTTATTGGATTCGTTCCCCAATGTGAGGCCTTCTTACAGAAACTTGAGCCCTTTAAAAGCCACATATTGAATATACCCTGTTCCCTACTAAAAATGCTCTGCATTTTGTGTTTTTTATGTCCATTTATTTTTCTAACATCGGTTTAATGCTAGTCTATCAAAAACTTGAATAACAGTTTATGCTGCGACTTCCACAACTGTCTGACCTCCAAATCAACCACGAGTGAAACCTTCCAAACTCAAATGTTCTGTAGCAGTAAGGATTACACTCAGACGGATGCAGAGGAGAAGACATGCTACATGTAAGTTACAGATTAGCAGGAAAGCTAAGCTATGTTTGACCTTGTTGCTCTGGCTCAACG
>SSNS01000828.1:84648-114284 GCA_006937985.1 Aphyosemion australe
GCCCCCCCCCCCTATCCCTGCTCAGAAATAACAGAAATACGCACCCAGACATGTTATACACCAAATCGATCAGCTTGGACTCAGGAAACCAGCCGTCCACCATCCCTGGTCTTTGATTGGCTGAGAAAGTTTTGAAACCTTAAAGTTCAATTTCTGCTCTTTCTAACAGTTTATTTTTTATCTCATTCTGCTAACTTTGACAATTGAACTCATTTTCAACTTCACTTCAGTTCTAATGCATGTTCATCATTTTCAGCTGCTAAAGTCACAGTTCAGCTAATTGTGAAAATGTAACTATTAAACTATTCCTACTCAAATACCAGCTGTTTAAACATTTCAGCTGTCCAGTTTTTTAAACTGTGTACTGAGATTTCAGTTTTCTGATGTTTAGATTTATTTTCTCTTTTCTCCACTTACTTATTTGGCTTTAATACACTTGTTAGTGATTTTTTGCTCCTAAATCTTTCAATCTTTTCAGCTCATTTTTACAATTACGTCAAATTTTCGCAGCAGAAAACTGCTTATTTCAGTTCAGCTACTCAGCTATCAGTTTCAAAATTCAGCATATCCTGCTAACTTCACAATTCAACTAATTGTGAAAATTTAACTACTTATACTCAAATATGAGCTGTTTTTACATTTTAGCTACTCAGTCTTTTAAACTATGTTAAGAGATTTCCGTTTTCTGCTGTTTAGGATTTTTTTCTCTATTCTCTACTTACTTTTGGGGCTTTTTAAAACTTTTTAGCAATTTTTGCTCCTAAAACTTCAAATACATTCAGCACATTTTGACAATTAAGCTTAGTTTTAGCTTCAATTCAGCAGTTTCAGCTATCGTATTCAGCAATAAAGCATTCAAACGTATTTCTGCAAGAAATGCAATTTATCTAGTATAAACATATTTTTATTTAGAATTATGTTTTTCCCCTATTGAATTAGGAACACACAGTTTCAGGTTTCATTGCACAATGCTTTAGAGAGAATAGATTTCTATTTTTTTACAAAATTGACACACTTCCCTCTTCTGCCTGAGATAAGAGTGTATTCTCAACTATAGGAGTTTATTGTGATCATCCCTGTAATGTTCAGTCTCTTTTTCATGGTTCTTTGGGTCAAATTAACTCCAAATACCTGCATGCATCACACTTCAGGTGTTTTCTTCAGAGTCACGACTTAGAAGCATGAGCAGATCCTTATCAGCCAGCAAAATGGCGGCTTTGCGTTGCTGATCCCACAATCTATCATGTAAAAACCCTGTGAGGTGCCGCGGCAGGCCCTGTGATCGCAGCTAAAACACACAACACCTGCTCATCGTCCTGGTTTTATCGTCCGCTCAGGTTTGTTGTAAATAACCCTCACTCAAAACCAGCGTCATGTGCGCAAAAGTGCGTGTTTGTGATGATAATGAAGGCTGTCCCCAGGCCAGAGACAGCTGGGACAATGGGATGGGACGCGTGTGTGTGTGTTCGACGCATCATGAAGCAGCAGGGAGCGTGCGTAAAAACTGACCAGGCTCGTGCGTCCCGGGATTGTCGGACATCTCCAGGACCAGCAGCTCTCGCCTCTCGAAGCTCTCCCCGATGGTGTAGATGCGGGTGATGGTGGGACACTGCAGCCACACGGACAGCAGCGCTTTCCGCAGCTCCTCATAGCGGTGGTACTCGAAGGAGATCCCGGCGTCGGAACCGGCTGCGCTGGCGAGGGCGATCAGCGCGGCCCCGAATAATAAACCCCAAAAAGATTGTTTCATTTTGCGTCTCTGTGTGAGCTAAAGCCTTGTCTGCCTGCGGCCTGGTCCCAAGCCCGATTTCTGTGCTGCGGCTTCGCTCTGGGCTATAAATATCTGCCTGTGACTGTGATGCGCTGATGTACCTGAGCAGAGCGCAAGATCCTCCGACTCCTGCGTAAAGCCAGACAGCGCGCTCACGTCCACGACCGGGATTCACAAAATAAAAGCTCTTCGATTTTAGTCTAGTTTAGAAAATCAGTAATTCCAGGAGTGTATTGGTTTGCTGGATAACTGACAAACATTCGTTCATTTTCTGCATCCAGATATTTTGTGGAAGCTGGTTTTTCCTGGTGGAGCAAAGAGGAGGGTGGATTCTGGATAACTCACTCTTTCCTGCCGTAAATAGCCTATAAAATGTCCCAAAAACCAAATAAAAATGTGTGGAAACTGAAACCTCCATACGTCTTTTCAGATATATATATATATATATATATATATATATATATATATATAGGCTTTTCCACGTTTATTATGAAAATCCTGCCTCACTTCCGGCTGAGTGTTTTTAGGTGCATTGACGCGCCTCTTTGTGTGTGTGTGTGTGTGTGCAGGATGCTGCTGTAGGGGTGTGTCCACAGTGCAGCAGTCTCACAAATGCCTAAATTTTTTTATAAATATTTAACATTTTTTAATGTTTAATCTTTGAGATTTTTTAGTCTTTTAAGTATTTCTGTGTTATGTTTTCTTGTTTACTCTTTATTTCTTATTTTACTCTCCTTTTTGCTTCTATAATAAATGTAATTGCTGCTTTGACATTTCCCTACTGAGGGACAATAAAGGGATTTTCTATTCTATTACACTAACTGTCACACGTTCTCCCAAAATATGCAGATTTATAGAAAAACTGCAGTTTTTCTCAGTAGAATCAAAACTATAAATAAATCCACACATGCCTCTTTTTAAAGATTTTAGAGTTTTATTTTTTTTATTACAAATAAAGAAAACAGTTTCTTGTGTTGTTAAAATTAAACAGCATATGATTATCATAATAACCTTAAAGAATATACAGTCAAACCTGGAAATGGCATAAGCCAGTTCCCACTTCATTCAAACATCACATGCATTTGCATAAAAAGTGCCCCACATTTTTCACAAGTCACTTCTAGTTCAGGCAGTTTCCATGGATCTGGTTTCAATAGATTGAACTGCAAACATTTCAGATGGTCGTTTGACTCAGATCAACTCAAGAGGAAGTGCTAAAGTGCTGAAACATTCAGAGGTTAACAAGAGTTTTTCACAAAAGTGATGTCTTTTTGTTTCCCAGCAGATGAAATGCAAACCATGAAAAGAGGATGTTGGTTTTAATCCAAAAATAAACTGCTGCCAAACACTGGACACATTCATTTATTTATTAAGGCACAGAAGGCAAACTGAAGTGAACGTTCAGTTTGACTCAGAATGAGGCCTGAATCTGCAGATGTATTTTTGTGCATCTTCACGATCAGAGTTCTGTTCCTCTCTGATGAAGTCCCAGTGTGTGGGTAGAGGCTCTGCTGTTTACTGCTCCTTCTTCTCTCCTTCCTTCTGCATGTGCTTGTTGTACTGACTGTCGGTGCTCAGAAGCTTATCCCACCAGGTGAAAGTGGAGGCGTAGTTCCCAACAAAGTTCATGTGGTGAAAATCGTGGAAGCGGGCTCCGGCGTAGAACGGGATCAAGTGGAGCGGGTTGAGAGGGATGTCGTACCCGCTGACGGGGAAAATAAAAGAGATGGAGAGTCACATTCTCAGACTAAACAGGGACTAATTTTAAATTAAGTTAAACATGAATTACAATACTTCTTCTAAAGCACAAAACTGTCAGATAGGAGGAAAAAAGTGAAGTGACGATGCAAAAATTGATGTTTCCTTGTAATTTGTTGTGAAATATGTCAAAACCTTTAAACATGCTTTTAACTTTGCCTTGTACACAGAGAAGTCTGACTACTCCACAACAAAAGGACAGCTTGTATTGGTACAGTTATAAAGGTTTGTTTAAGCTGTGTTGAAGCTCTTTAAATACACAATCTGTCCATGTGGTGTTTTCACAACTTTGAAGCAAAGTGACAAAAATCTTAAAGTTGAGAATTATTGCAGTTTGACCCATTTACCTGTTGCATATTGTTTTAAGTATCATTCAGTTTGGTTTACGAAATAAAAATGTAAACATACAGTCTGATCACTAGCCACTGAAACAACTCAGTTGTGGGGAGGAATCTACGGTTGTCTTTCAAACTGTCTCCAGACGCAACTGGACAGCGCAAGGACCAATCAGAGTTAATGAACAACATGACGGGGCAGTCCACCATACACCGTGGAAAAAGAAGAAAACAAATACATCCTTTTTCTAAATAAAGGACTTAAGCACCTCTATCTGCTCATGTCTCAAAGAAAAGCCCAAATCTAAATCGTCCAAAGTTGATGTCAAAGCCGTTTCAAACACCTTTCCTGAGCCGACTCCATCTTTGTAGTTTTTCTTTGTTGGAGCTCTAGCGTTAAGCCCTCCCAACAAACGTATAGCACTGCGACTGGCACGAGACAAATGGTAGACCTGCTGAGGCTACGATGGAGCGTGGCTAGACTGACCTGCAGAACAAAGTCTTTTCATGATACGTTTGGTCTAGAGCTCATAAAACTCATATAGAGAAAAAAATATCACAAAGCCCTACAAAAAAAACTATATCAAAATATAACACAGGTTATGTAAAAATAATTTTTATTTAAATAATTATTTTCAAACTAAAAAGGCTATTATGGAGCCCATAGAAGATATATGATCTTTTGTAAATCTCTGTTGCCCCCTGGTGGTCAATCCAACCAACTACAGACAATGTAAACACAGCAAAACATCCAGTTTTACAGTTGAAGTGATGTATGTTTTGGATTAAACAGAAGGCTGTTTGACCGTGTCTGGTGAAACAGTGACTTTATCCCACCTGTGAACATCAATGGTCTCCAGCAGACGGAACGCCACCCAGGCCCAAAGAAAGAAGACGTGGTTACAGAACATCATGATGCCAATGAAAAAACCAGCTCCGAGGATGATGGTCTCAGCAGGATGAGCGTACTCTGCCTGCATGCCGAAGGGAGACTGGGGAACAAGCAGGGGTAACATGGCGTGTTTAATAAATAACTCTTCAATAAAGACAGTTTATTGACTTTCATCATTGGTGTGTTTTACTCACAGTGAACTCGTGGTGGACTTTGTGGATGTATTTATAGATCCGTCTGTGGTGCAGCAAGCGATGAAGGAAGTAATGCCACGTGTCCTCGACGACAGCACAGCCGAAGCACCGGGCCAGGAGAGAAGTCCTGGATGAGACAAGATAAAAATAGAGATTTTAAAAATGATTCCAAAGTATTAATCTTCTTGTTCTACATTGGCAGGAAACAGTGCACGTGTTAAGATAGTCTGAAGAATTTTAATGTCCTTTAAGTGTTATTTTTATCCTTGCACTGACCAGCGTGGCATTGAGTCCCAGTCGTAAGGGATGCTGAAGAACTCAGTGAAGTAGTACGTCCCACAAATTAAAGGAAACTGGATGAAAAAATGATTGAACAGCAGCATTTTGAAGCATCTCCATTGTTTCTCCCACGTCTCTGGCTTGTCCTGCACAAACACACATCAGTCATCACAAACATATATTTATGTAAATTAAAAAACAAATAGAAAAACACACACATACCTGTTGGATTTTGTATTTTTGCATAAAAGGTAAAAACTGAAAGATGAAACCGGGCAAACAGAACAGAAAATAGATGAATTCATGGACAATGAGCGACCCCCACGTAGCAATCTGGAACTTGGTGTAGCTGTCCAGCATGTAGCCCCAGGCGTGTTTCAGAGAGGGCTGAAGGGGGTTTACTGGCAGCACCGCGTCCACATACTCCACTGCCAGATAGGCAGAGCTTAATATGTCTGCTGTGCCGTTCACCGCCATGATGCAGGCTGCAAGGTGACTGCAGAGGGCTGAAAGATCAAAGCATGTAGTTAAATATACAAACACATGTACTTATACATTAGTAAAAAAAAAAATACTATTACAGCTTTACTGAAGTTATCTGTATCTCTGAGAATAAACATAGAATTGTCTTAAAAAGATGTGCATTTGGTTAGTGTTGTCAATTATTACAAATGATTTGATTGCATATTTTTAATTTTAATGTATCTGGAATTACAGTAATGTGCAAACGTTTTAAAACACACGTATAAAAGCTCCAGTAATCCAGGAGAACCTTGGATAAAGACCAGTTTAAAAGTGATTCTGGTTCCATTGAAGCAAAACAGACAGAACCAAGAGATGATTTGGGACTTTTCAGGGTTTCCACACCTTTGCTAAAAACAAATTCAAGAACTTTCCAGGCTTTTTCAAGGTGAGTCCCAGAGGTGATGATTTACACATAGGCCTGGGTGAGTCTTTACCACATAAACGTGAACATTACTGAGATATAAGCTATTGCATTTGCGAGAAGCACTTTCAAAGCCTTAAAATATCACAATGAAATTCAAATGTTTTCAAGGATTTCACTCACCCACTAATACAAACTTCCTTCAGCTAAGCTCAGACAAGACGGAGACTTTAATTACTGCCCCTGAAAATAAGATTCAGTTCATTTAAGACCATCTGGGTACCATGGGCGCAGCTCTTTGGTGCTGTTTTTGACACTGAAATGTCTCTGAAATGTCACACTAATCAGTAAATCAAGAATTGTTTCCTTTAGCTAAAATATATTTAAAAACCTTGCTATCTAACACAAAGTTAGAAATATGCATTTATCTCTTCCTGTTTAGAGTCCTGTAACGGTATCTTTACATGTCTGAACAAGAAGGAACTCCAGCGTTCTGTGCTCTTTAACCTCTGTGGAGTCTTTAAAAAGCAGCTGAAAACATATTTGTTTACAGACTTTAACTTATTTAAATTTTGTAACATCTTGTTTTGTACTCTTGTGTTTTTATAAGTGCATGTTTCCACTGGTTTTATTACAGTCTGCTCTATGATTTTATGTGTGTGTGGTTGTGTGTATCCCTATATTTTATATCTTAATTTTTACTGTAATTTTTGCTGAAATTGTACATTTTTATGGTTTTATTTTGTTAACCTAATAGGTTTGTACGAAAATTATGAATGCATTTTGTTGAAGTCTGAATAATTTCGTTAATAATCTCCGAATTCATGAATACGGTAATGACTACAGCTGCTAAAACTCCAAACACATCTGGTAGGTGGTGAATATATAAACTTTCTCTAGAAACCCAGGCAGCTCTGGAGCATCATCAGAAGGTCTGGGTTTCGTGAAGGCGGTCACAGAACCCGAATATGCACATGTCAAGTCTGCGTTCACTCACCTCCAATAGATAGGCTAGCACAAATAGTTAGCAAAAACTGACAAACATGCTAATTTTATAACAGCTAGCGACTCCGTTACTGTAAATAATTAGCATTAACATGACAGGAGTGGAGGAAAAACGCTCGACAAACTTCCTTTCTTATCGGTTAATATATATACAAAAAAAGAACGAAAGCTTGTTCTGTATATAAATATTCATCATTGAGTACAGGAGACACTCACCTTCCAGCTGTCAGTCCCGTTTACCTGAGCGCGAGGCGGTCGACTGAGTGAAGTGCAGTAATATTGGCGAATTCCATTGGCTGAGAAGAGAGGAGAGTTACGTCAGGAAGCAGATGGGCTTCGCTGATTGGTTCTTAGAATGGAGTGATAATAGTGAGACAGGAGGGTTCTACAGCGTTATCCAATCAGAGGCGAGCTTTGTTTTCATCAGTGTAGCAGGCTGTATGAGGGAAGACGTGGGGTGGTGGGGGGTCTGTCCAGAGAGCCTCAGTCATGGGTGTTCCCGAGTTACTTTAGAAAATTGTTACATGACTTGATTTCAGCTTCACCTTTGAAAAATTATTCAGATTATTTTAAATACACAAAATGATAAAGAAAACTAAATTAATGTTACACTTGGTCATTTAATTATTGAGGAAACATGCAATATTATATTTTCTTTAGCTCTAATTGTGCAACCATATCTAAAGCTGATCAGTTCCATATAAAAAGTAAAGATTTTGAATTTTATGTGAATTGGTGGACTTCACACTGTGTTTATAATTCTTTATTTTTAGATACATGACAATCAGGATATTTGCTGGAGTTGTCAAATATGTTCTGTGTGCCATAAAATAAAAATGTATTTTATTTGAATAAAACAATATATTTCAAAAGTTTACAGCCTTTTAAAATATTATTCTTAATCCAATATGGACAATTCTAAATGCACACAATATTGTATCTACATTGTTATGAAAATTAATATAATAAAAATTAAATGGGGGCAGTAACGGGGTAGCGCCAAACAAAAATGATTTTACTTTGCCGTGTATTTACTTTTACTCTTACTTAATTTAATATTTTTGATCATGAAGTTGTAGATAGGGGTGCACCGATTGCAGTTTTTGGCTGATCACCGATCTTGAGAAAAACCTTACTTGCAGATACCGATTTTTGCCGATACCAATTTTATCTTAACTAAAAGCAGATTACGTCAAAGTTTCAATTTCCTTTTATTGAGAAAACCAATATGAATACTCATGACACAATAACAGTTTCAACTGGACATGAGGTCATGTTCTTAAATATAAATGAACATAATTAGCATTGCTGTTTGAACTACAAAATCACATTTGTTCCTTTAGACTTTCGTTTTTCTAATTTTGAAAACAAAACTTTTGTACCTGTTTTGACACACTTGTCCCAAAAAATTATTCTATAGCAATGATTTGATTTAACATTAACTAGGGGTGCACCGATTGCAGTTTTTGGCTGATCACCGATCTTGAGAAAAACCTGAGATCAAGGCTAATAAATCGGTTGGCCGATCGATCGGTGTAACCTAGTTGAAGAAAAAAAAGCCAGCAGCTACATAAGAACAGTGGTGGACCTAGCAGTTTGGGGGCCCAAGGCAAAATAAGGCATGGGGCCATTTGCGGCCATGTGCAGGACTTTTTTCTTCTTAAATTGAAAATGATCAGAATTAGAGGAGGTGGTTTTAAACTTTTGCACATGCATCCATCAAAAAATACTGCAAAATACATCCCTGCCAAACTATACTGTGGAGAGTTTTCATAAAGGTCATTAAGAGGAAATAATTGGCCTCGTTAGTGAAATAAAACTCTAAATAACAAAATCATCACACACAGATCTTTCTTTTTCAATGTTTTACTGATTTGGCAAAGTCTTAAAAACAGGTTATATTATTTCACAGCTTTAAATACAAGAAGCATATTTATTACTTATAACAATAATAATATAAAACACGTAATAAAACATTTTCCAAGTTATTAGTCTACATGACATTCCTCAATACACTGACGAGAAACAGCGATACCACTTTTATAGCGAGTCTGGATTACAGCAGGAGAAGCGGGGGGAGAAAAAAAAGAGACAAGGAATAAAAACTCAAGATTAAGTTTGGTCACTTTCCAGAAAGAGAGAACAGATTAGTAACAGAGCATAACAGCGAGACAGAAAAAAGAGAAGACCAGGAAATTGGCACATTCATATTACGTTTGGGGTGTGCAGTGGTTAATTACACCAAAGAAAGGGGCGGGGGCTGGATGACAGGATTAGAGACGGGGTCCATGCAGTGAGATCAGGCTGCTGCTGTCATCAGTGGTTACAACCACAGTCATTATGGCTGCCATTTGACAGTAAAGCACAGACGCATCCAGCTGTTTCACATTTCAAACAGCTTCCCGGTCTGTCACCGTGTTTGGCAACACGACCGAGACCTCTCACCCACCAGAGGAGGGGGTTTCGAACAAAAGTCTGCTTTTCTTCATGAAAAATGTACACTATCGTGTTCTCTGGATCATATTCTGCTACAAATTAACACAAGCTAATGCAGCCATTTTAAAAATCTTAAGCCCAGATGAGAATTCTGAGTCCAGCTGTGTTCGTACTGGAGGCTAAAACAGAGGAAAGGAGGAGGTGGACTTTGACATTCAGGCACTCTTAAAGAGCCTCGCTGCAACAATAGGTCAGAAGTTAGCGTGTGTTCATGCGGCATCGGATGAGGCCTCACACACACACATACACACACACACGCAACCCCTACACACACACACAAATGCAAACAAAAACACATGCCTACATGTGCAAGCAATGGAGCACCTCGATATGCAAGCACATTTCTCAGAAACCCCCCAAAAAGCTCATTTCAGTCCTTCTCTAATTCAAAATTAGACAAGCGATCTGTGTCAGATCTGCTTCGTGTTCCTTTTACTAATGATAAAGTAACTTAGCAGCTTTATATCAGTAGCATATTTCAATGGCACTGCAGCGATACAGTGGTGCTTCTAACTGGGTCGTCCAGTCTTGGCTTCATTCCAGCCCGGAGCGGATTAAAACGCAGGTTCGGTCCCCCCCTTTCTCATTCCTTACGGCTGCCTCCCACTTCAGGCATGTGCAAAAGATCTTCATCGTCCTCAACAATAACAAATCTTGTTATTTTCTTCATCTTCGTCAGTGCCTGTTGCTAATGCGACCCAAAACTCAAGCATCAGCGTCGTAGACAGATCCAAGATCAGGATTCAGCAGGAAAATACATTCTGCTTTTAATCAGCGGCGAGCGACAACAACAGTCATAAGGGCTTGTCGATCACGGTCACACCTGTGGAGGACGGACAAAGTCTGTGTCATCAACACATTTTAAAGAAGTATTCATTTAAAAAATGTAAAACATAATTACACCAGAATCTTGTTTTTGTCTAAACAGAGTTGGCTAACATTAAAGCAGAAATCCGGGAGTTTTCTCCATTTCAGGAAAAATGTACCATTTGTTTAAAAAATGTAAAAGTGATAGTTTGACCCTGCACTGTGGTGTAATGTAGGCAATATGTCAAGGATTTGTTTCTAATAGCCCAATCCCATAGAGCCCCATGTAATTTTACTTGAGCGCTGCTCAGCATTAGCCAATAGTGTTATCCACTTACGTACAGATGTCAATCACAGAGTGTGTGCACGTTCGTGTTTTTGAGCCATTTACAAAGCTGCAAAAACACGGAGAATCATGGAGCAGCTACAAAAAATACAGATTCTACAACTGCCTGCCTTTGCATGAAGACAGACAAAAGAAAAAAAAATCCCACAGACTAAACTTGCCAAAAAGCGCCTCAAAGACCAAGAAAGAGTTTTTCTGCTTTTCAATGGTGGAAGGATTCAAATCGGATGTCGAACAGATGCAGAGTTGGTGACATTTCTTATGCACAAGTAATTCTTTAGTATATAAATATTAGGAAAAACAACATAATGGGACAATAGTAACTGTAGAGGTGTGTGTTCATGTGTGAGAGACGTTGCTTCCAGCTGCATCACAGAAGCAGGGAGAGAGGGGCTTAAAAGTGCAATACGTTTTTCTGCCTCTAGGTGGTGCCCTTTAAGAAAAAACTCCAGATTTCTGCTTTAACACATTTAAATAAAGCAGAACTATGACATCTATTCATGGAAACACATTTAAATCAATTCAACATGGTGCTAAAAATATATTTGTTGAATGCAAAGTTTAATCAGTTCGACATCGGCAGCTAATGAAGTCAGAAACATCTCTGCAATCTACAAGATGAGTAAATACAAAGATGTCGTGTCAGTAATTCTCTGTGGATGACGAACAAATATGTCTTAAAGTTATGAATCTAAAATTAGACTTTTTAAAAAACTTTTCTCTTATGTAAAATACAATTAAAGTCCTCCCATAACACCTGTAATAATGTTGGCCTGTTTCTGTGTGTTTGTTAGTAAAATATCTCATAAACCATTGGGTGGACTTCAATGTAACTCATGCTGCTGGAGCCTGTTCCTGTCTGTATGATGTGACAGAAGAGGGTCGAGGCAGGAGGGGACATGTTACCGTGAGCTGAGGAAACACATTTAAACCAACAACGTACGTGTGTATTGAGAAACGGCCCAAATTAGAGCAGTGAGGATGCGAGTTAGCATTAGCCCTGCTTTCAGCCAACTCTTCCACACCAAAACACATCAGCAGTAAAGACTTTGTAGCTTTGCAAAGCTGGCTTTAACTCAGTCAGACATAAACTCATCAGATCGTGCATC
The DNA here is from genome assembly GCA_006937985.1 of Aphyosemion australe. Lineage (NCBI taxonomy): Eukaryota > Metazoa > Chordata > Actinopteri > Cyprinodontiformes > Nothobranchiidae > Aphyosemion > Aphyosemion australe. The sequence goes on from SSNS01000828.1 coordinate 96,527, forward strand.
ATCTTGAGATGTTATTTCATTATTTTACATTCATTTCTTGGTTTAAAACTCTGGCATGACAGGTGGCAGGAAATGAGCATTTCTTCAAGGAAGATTTTGACTAAATTCACACATAAATATCCTTTAATCTAACTCTGGTGTATATAAATGTATTCTACTGAAAAGGTTTCAGAAGATTAATTCATTCTTTCTGAGTTGAGAAAAGGCTCACAGGTCTAAACCATAAAGTTCTGCTTCTTGACCTATTGCCAACACCCACTGAGCCTTGCTATTCTGAGACGTGCAGGTAAATCATAAACCTGCCACTCATCCTGTGAACTGACCTGCATAACTGCGGCCTGTGCTCATGCAAGTTGGCAGCAGCGTCCACTTATCGGAGCTGGGATTGTAAAACTCCACTGAGGCCAAATTGCAGCTGCCATCATCTCCTCCCACCACATACAGATAGTTGTTTACAGCACATACACCTGAGGACACAAACACACAGCAATAAACGGACGTCTGATGAATTTTGAGGGATGACGTCTTGTAGAATCCGCTCCTTACTTACCGGCGTTGCGTCGACACATGTTCATGTCGGCGACTTGCCGCCAGCTGTTGGAAGCTGGGTCGTAAACTTCACAGCTCTTTCTGACCAACGGACCATCATGCCCCCCCACAGCATACAGTAAACCTTTTAAAACACCTACACCTGAGGGGGACACGAGAAAAGTTTTAAATAGCAGCAAATAATGTGTTTCCATCTAACATCTGCACTACTTTTAGGGCTGATGGCAAAAGGTGACACCTAGAGGCGAAATTTGGCCCTATATGCAATTTTAAAGTCATCTCCAACAGCTCACAGACTCTTTTCAGAGGTTCTGCAGACATTTTTACAAGTAATGTGGTTTTCAGTAGATGTCGCATCCTGTTTTTGCATCTCCATTCAAACGTTACGTTAGCTAAGTTGATTTAAAGCCACACTATGCAACTTTTTCATATTTTAAACCATTTTCTTGAGCCAGTATGTGCTAAAATGATCCTTTACAGGGTTAAGGAAATGTTGCTCAGCCCCCCACTGCCCTCTGTGGCCAGAATACCACACTTGCAACTTCAGAGTGGCGGGCCGCTGTTGTAAAATGGAGCTGACATGCCTGGCGCTGCAGTCTGCTTCCAGCATGTTTCCTGCATGTTTTACATCGTTAACACAGCTGATTTGTTTGATTTAGTGATGAACCGCTCCTGTAGACACTAATGAAGGCTGAGGAGACACTTCAGCAGTTAGATTAAGGTGTTAAAAATACCAACGCACAGGAGGAGATAAGTTTCACGTTTGATTTCACTAACGAACACTAGGGGGTGCTAAAAGCAAGCCAAAACTGCCAAGTGTGCCTTTAAAACTTCCAAACAACAGCAGAATAAAGTCTGAAGTTTATTTAGACCCATCCCCTCAGAGACTGGACACACTTTTTCAGAACATAAACGAGTCCATGCAGGCCTCTTTATCCATTAAATAACATCCATCTTCTCTAATCCTAAGAGTTTTGTTGAAATATGCAAACATTAAGGGGATTTTTTACATTGTCTGGACGAAAGGAGAAAGTATGAGAATCATACAGAAAACACTGAACTCTTTAGGTTAACACAAGTCAAACTCCATCACCAGGTTACACAAACACACCTGCTCCACTGCGTCTCGTGCCCATCTCTGCTATGTAGCTCCATGCGTTGCTTTTAGCGTTGTAAGCCTCTACTGTACTTAAACACTGCCTGGTGGCTCCATCGTAACCTCCGACAGCGTACAGGATCCCTGCAAACACGATCGAATTTTATCGTTCTGTGAAGCTGTTAAAAGTCTTTTCCTAAATGCGGATTTTCAAAAACAGAAAGAGAATTGTAATCACCATTAACAACACCCACTCCTACGCTGCTGCGCCGGGTGCTCATGGGCAACACATGGAACCACTCGTCTGTCTTGGCGTTGTACGCTTCAACTGTGGACAGGCCTGCAAGTGATCACAGCACATCTATCAGAGACGCTGCAGCTACACACACATCACAGGGGTCTTATCAACACAAACACACTGAAGTACCCGTGCTGCCGTCAAAGCCTCCGACAGCATAGACGAGTCCATTCAGAACCGCAGCTCCGAGCGTCGACCGCCGGTCCTGCATGCTGCTCACACTTGTCCAGCGATCCATCACCGAGTCGTAACAGTCGACCGTCCGCACACGCAAGGAGCCGTTGAATCCACCAACAGCATACACACATCCACCCATGTACACCACACCTGCAGAATACAAGGCACAAACAGTCCTAACACCCACAACCTGTTAAAGTGAACTCTTGACTCGTTTGTCATGTTTCTGCTAAATTATAGTTTCTGGATTTCCAGAACTTAAAAATAAAAATGTACTTAAAATCTTGGAAGTCGTTATTTTTTAGAAGTTGCATATAATAAAAAAATCACTTCATGCATCGTCACATTTACAGGTTTATGCTTGCTCGTCCTATTTGCTTGCCTGTCTCTCTAACGTGTTCAAAAACATGCAGCATTGATCACAACTCAGATTCATTCATTACAGAAAAGAAGGACGCTCCATCCATTTCTCATTGTGCTTAACACAGCCTGCTTTCACTACTCCTGCACTGGTTACCAGTTTGGAACATTTCCAGTGGTAAAAAAACAACCCACGTGTCACTGGTCTGTCTCATGGAGCATCAGCAGACACGATCTCACTGCTTGAAAGTGTTAAAATCACTTTGTGAGCTCTACATCTGGATAGATTTAGTGTGGGTCTGGGAGGGAAACCATCAGAGGTTATTATTATTAACATAGGCTAGTCTTCATACCTGCTCTGCACCTCCTGGTGGGAAGTTCAGCCACTTGGTACCATCTCTGCTCCTCAAAGTCAAAACATTCAACACTCCTGATGGCCTTAGGAGCCTGACCTCCAACCACCACCATCACCTGAACACCAGAGAAACAACCGTTACGAGACGAGCTGTAGGATGTGTCAAAGAGCTCGACTCCTCCGACCCGTAGCCTCTGAGTGGCGGCTGTGTTTCTACCTTGGGACTGGAGGCGGGGGTTCTCATTCTGGTGCGAGCCGTCTTCATCAGAGCTCTCTGGTCTGCTGGCAGTAGGTGGTACTTCATGGCCTCTATCAGGTAGTCTTTACAAGCACTGCTGTTTTTGATGAGTGATTCCTCCTCCACACGCTGCCACGACAAAACAGCAGAAGAGGAACCAATCAAAATGGGTTGTTTAAAAGGTGACGCATTGCCATCAGACATGGACACATGCTGGCTATTGTTTTTGTCTTTTTAAAGACATCTCAAGGACAACTGTTGCTCTTTAAAGACAAAAACAATATCATGCACTACCTGTTTATGTAAAGTGAACCGCCATTCACGCTGGTTTATTGTGACCGGGTGGTTTAGTACTTAAGACTGGTCTCAAGAACACTTTTAGAAAGGTACTGAGGTGTTTGTTTTACTCAGTCTTGGACAGATCGGACTCTGGACTGTGACTGGGTGTAAAAATATTTGTTTTAAAATTAGAAATGTTCGATATAGTTTTTTTTTTAACAGACATCCGGAATACCGAAAAATTCTGACTCAATTTCCGATACCAATATATGAGGGGTTCCCCCTCATTAAAAAAAAGTAAAAACTCATTTATTTTAAGTAACCAACATCCCATATGTCCTATCATACATACTTAAAGGTGTGGTTCAATCGTTTAATCAATACATTTGCAGTGGTCTCTGGTAGGAATGAATGCCTTACCAGCCGTACTCGGGGCAAAAAAAGCCCAGAAACGCTTGGATCAGCACAGACAAGTCTTCTGCAGCAGAGAGTAGCACAACACGGCAGAATTTTGAGTCTTATTTCCTGATATTTGGACATCTTGCCTCTGATTGGATAACAGCAATGTGACTCTACCACTGACTTGCAACATTGATGTTTTATCTCCACAAATAACACAAGCCTGGAGGAGTTCTGCTGTGTGGTGGAGTTGCTAATGCTAATGGTTAGCTTCTACTAGTCGAGATTTTGTCTGTTGATTCCTGGATGCTAAAACAACAACAGACCTTCCCTGTCACGAGTCAAGATGGGTGAGTTCATGAACGTTAAGTGACAGTGTGACATCGATCTGTCAGGCTTTTCAAATCCTAGAGTTTCACCGTCTATTTTCTCTCATAAACTAATGGAGATAGGTGTGGGAGACTATTTTCATGTTCAGTCTGCATGAAAAACTCAGAGTGACCGATTACAATCAGAAATGATTAAAAAAATATCTTTTCAGTGAACCACACCTTTAAACGTTAAACATTACATGCACAAAATGTGACAACTACTTTCATCTAAGTTAGGCCAGTTGTACCAAACAAACAAAAATGCCTAAATAACTAAACCTCAGATCTGTCATATTTGGACATTTTGAGTGAGAGAAGTAGCTGAAGAGTTTGATGTATAATATGTGCATGGCATGTAAAGGTTGTGTCATTAAAAGAGAAAAACCGATACAGATAATTCCCAATAATCCATTTAAATTGCCGATATCGGCTGATAGTGATAATAGGTGGATAATATTCAACATCCCTTCTGAAGGTGTGAACGTCTGTGACTCAGTTCCATCATCAGTATCATTCCATGGTGATCTTCATCACCCAAGTGTTTTAGACTCGTCTCAGTCTTGCTTTGCCCTGACTAAAGCCCTGCTGTGAGGCACATTTAAATTCGTCCCTGCAGTCACCAGAACACCTGCTGTGTCACCAGTAAAATCAGAAACACGCTCACACACAACCCTTTTAGTTTTGACCACCTGTTGTCTTCTGTGACAGGAAGCAACTGTGAATTCTAGTTTGAAGCCAAAACAATGGAGATGGAGAATCAATGTTTTCTCAGAAAATGCAAAAACGTAAACAACATGCAGGCTGAAATCAGCGCACCTGCACCAGGTATTCTCTGGAGAGCAGCGGCAGGCGAACGTGCTCCATCAGGTGAGCCAAGTGCTCCTGGCGGACATCTTTATCATGGTTCACCCACGCTATAACTGCTTCAAAGACCTGTGTAGAAACCACACCGGTGTTACGCAAAAATAATTCGACTGGGGTGTCGCATCTGTGCTGGACGAGGTCAAAGTTCACACCTTCTCCTCCGTGGGGATGGTGAGCTTGTCGCTGGCGATCAGGCTCGACACTTGCTCCATGCCCAAATTGAGAAACTCCTCAGTTCCAACCACCTCAGTGAAATGTTGCTCTGTCAGCACAAAGATCACATGAAACTACTTCTTGTTATACAAAAACAGAAGTTTTCCAGGACAGTTTCTAACTTCATTTATTAAACTCGTCCTCATTCTGTCCTCCTGCTCTTGTTCCACATGCTCCCGAACACACGCAGACTCAATTTATCGGAGCAACAAGACACGCTGCGGTATTTAGGGGACACAAACCTGCATAGATGTTAGCCTGCGCAAGAAGCTGGGAGCAGGCATGTAGGTCGGCGAACGCTCGTATCCCCAGACAGTTGGACGGATGCAGCTGAGAGCTCAGGAACTCGCAACAAGATTTTTTCACCTCGGTGAGCTGGAGAAGTCCTGCTGCAGGTAAAAGAGCCTGAGAAAGACAGAAATGAGGTGCACACACACAGGTGAAAACAGATTAAAGTGGTCCTAGAATGCACTTAGTCAACAATCTAAAACAGAGCTTTGAGCCTCTAAAAAGCATAAGAAATGTTCTTTTGTCTTTCATGTCCCAGGAGCCCTGATACAGGCCATTCTAAACCCCCTAAACTAGCCTTGCTCTGAAAAGAGCTGTTTGCCCCTCCCACTCGGCCAGGACATGAATATGATAATGAGCTGCTTGCTGATTGGTTGGTTTCCCCAGAAGGCCTCAGACACTGGAGACATGCAGGTTTAAGGAGGAAGGGCATCCCCTTATGACAAGTTAAGGAAGGCTTTCTCAGAACAGACGTTTTTCTCTGGCCTTTTTCAACTTTCTAATGTTGTTCTCATCTTAGCTGCATAGTTTGAGGTTCTATAACTCTATGTGTTCCAAAACACTTTGTACATTATCAAACTAAAACAAGACATGTCATCCACTTTGTTTCCTCAGCATGATAACAACAACTTGTACATGTTCTTAAAATTAAAGGTGCATGAAATAAGAATGACACCCTGTGGTCAAATGTGGGTACTGCAGTCCGTGTATCAAAACAAACGAGTCCGCTCTGAGCAACTGTTGCCAGTGATGGATCAGCATCAGAAGATTCTAGATGATGAGTGAAGACGAGTCAAACACACTAAGTTGATAAATATATTTCACTTTAATATTGAGTTGATGGTATTTGAAAAAGTAGCTTGAGATTTTTTTTAGAGCTGACTTTTGTTCTACTTTGTCGTTAGCATTGTTAGCTCACTGTTAGCTCACTGTTAGCCTCTAGCCTTCTTCACCCAATATTAGAGTAAAACAAAGATGCTGTAGCTTCTCAGGGGTACAAGAAATAACTTCTGGATCGCACAGACCTTAACCCCACAGGCTCACATATGATTGGCTCTGGAACCAGGAAGTATGGAGGCAGGGCAGATTGTAAACAAAGACTACGTCCCTCTTCAGCTTTTTTAAAAGAAGAAAATCTGACAATCCCCCAGCCGGCTGAGAAGGAAATCTGTTTCAATATAGCCTTCTTTCCAACACGATTGAGACATTAGATTGTTTTGTGATTATTTCACTGTAAAATTCGTACTTAATGCACCTTTAACTTAATCCGATCCGGCAAAGCTGGCTGTTACCTGAACATTTTCCTCTGTGACCTGTATCTCTGCTGTGTAGATGTAGTCCACCAGCAGACCCAGAGTCCAGCCATCCATCTCCTTAATTCTCACCCGTTTGGCCCTGCTCTCTGCCATCTCACCTGTTTGCACCATCACACGTGTTAGAAACCCTTCAACACAAGAGCAGCAAGTGTGCTAATCAGCAAGAGGCTGGGTCCTTACCAGTAAACATAGCATGGAAATAGGAGCTTCCAGCAGCCAGTACCACTCTGTGAGCAGAAATCTCTACGTCCTCTGCAACTATAGTCACGTCACACAACAGGCTCTGGCTGCATGGAAGAGACACAAACAGGTTACGGTTCACATCCAGACACTCTGGGGCTTGACGTGGACAGAGGGTGCAAGTCACCTGCGCAGCTCGTTCATGACTTTAAACGCTTTCCTCATGTGCCGAGGGTTCAGCGTGATGGGACCTTGCCTCTCGACTCCATCCTCCTTGTCCAGAGAGTGTGGACAGAGTCTAGTACACCTGGGACATACAGACATACAGCTGTGATAAATGCAAGAAGTGCTGAAGTTAATCTCCTCAGTGAAGCTCAACAGGGCAGGATCTGAAGCAGAGTTTGAGTTATTCTTCATTTTCTGAAGGTTTCCTATTAGTTTAAAACCAGTTTTACTTTGTGACACAATGAGAGCAATGCAATTCCTGACCTGGATGTAGGACGTTTTAGTTAACAGTTGACGGTTTTCTTGTTGAAACACGAACATTTATGTTTTTGTGATTCTCAAAGATCCATTAGCTAAAAACCTATCAGACCGATCAGCTGAAGGATGAAGCATACCCCAGCTTCTGTGTCAGCTCTTTCCAAGGCGTTTTTTTTCTAAAGATGAACAGATGCCATTTAATTGCAGATGCGTTTGGGGAGTGACACTAAATGCCTCACACACCCAGTGACTCACACTTTTATTTAACTGTTCTTTCTGTTCTCTGATCTTTTGAGTATTTCATGCTCACACCTGGATTTCTTATTTTGCTGGCGCGACATGCAGTTCTTCACATATAAATCAGTTAGGACATCACAATGATGAAATGCAAGATCATAAAACGTATCTATTATTAATAAATGTTACTTTAAAGCACAAACTAAGTAATAATGCGCTGAATATGAGTTTGAGGGCTGATAATTTCTGATTCTGTACAAATCTGACCATCCACCTGCCAAATTTGGTCAACTTGGATTCATTAAAAAAAAAACTATAAAACACTTTTTCCCAACTTATGAGTAGCTTGGAAATTATGATTCTATAAGTAAAAACTTCCAAATGCAAGATTTATTATTAACATAAATCAGTGCTTACTATGATGGTGAGTTCACAGACTAGTCACAATACTTGACAGTGGTGCATTCATGGACTGAGGGAAATAAACTAAAATCAGATAATTGAGTTTCAGATAGGCTGATCAACAGTTATGCTGAAAATTGGCCAGTTCTGATCACAAGACGGTCTCTAAAATGCTAAATTTATAAGCTACATTTCATAGTCAGATGAGAATTTATTTAATTTGTGCAGTTTTTTGCTAGTATTATTAATATCATGTATCTAACTTGTACCACTAATTTTTTCTAACCTAAACTGATTTTTTATATATTTTATTCTTATTTAGGCCACAGAATCCACGTTAATGTTTTTTTCAGAGCTTGTTTTCTCTCCACAAATTTTTCAGAATTCAATCATTTATTGACTGAAATCAATTAACTGGGTTTCATAAGATTAGTAACTTGAAAATCATATTTTTAAGTCTTTGTTTTTATATTTTTGTTCTTTTCTATGTAAAATCACGTGATTATAAATGTATTAAAATAAGCTTCAACACACAACTGGATCTACTGTACTTACAAAGTCACCTAAAATCTGGATCTGGTCTCTGCCCAGCTGGCTTTATCACTGATTATGTGTGTTACTGTCTTTATTTATTACTATTTTCTTGTGGGAAAAGTAAACCATACTATCTGGATCTGAGCTGTCATGCCGTGGGATAATTCGAATTACTGTATTCGATTAATTTCCACAACCTTTGGCTTCTCTTTTGCATAATAAAAGTGTGATCATTTATGCTGCTCATGGCAAAATCACGCCCCTGTGTTCTACCTCTCTCTCTCTCACACACACACACACACACACACACACGCACACACACACACACACACACACACAAGCCACTCTGTTTCACAAACAAATAACCTCCATGGTCCACAACTCTATGAACAGCAGCAGCGCGGACCCTGCAGTCCCTCCCCGGGTATCGGTCCCCAGTCTCCCCGCTCACATAGCAGCCTTACCGGCTGGCCAGTGTCTCTGTTAATGCGGCACCATCCGTCAAGCTGCCACTGGGAAATGTCAACACACACACACACACACGCACGCACGCACACACGTACTCTCAGTACTTACAGCGGATGACTGTCCATGATTCCGGTGCTTTTCAGAGGCTGAAAACTTGGCCCAGCAGCATGCACCATTCCATATCCACGATCTCCTCTTCGATGTATCTGAATTCAAGCTTGAATCGCGGCGACAGTCGGTCCAGGGGTGGACAGACGGCTTTACAGCAGCCCCATTTAGCACCTTGGTTCCTGTAAACACACACAGCCCGCCTGCGGTGCCTCTCCACGGACACGTTTCGGTCCAGCCCGCTTGTTGTGCCCCAGTAGACCGCTTCTTCAGCGGGCCCGCTCCGCGTCAGGTGGGGTTTACCTCCACTCGGCTTTCCGCCCTATTTCCTCCTGGGTGTAACTGGGTGCGAACCGCCAGGCGGACGAACAAGGATACCTGTTATTTTCTGATTAAAACAAGGACGTGTCGGCAAAGACGGTCCCGTAAGCATCCAAGGCGTCCCAGAAGAAAGCGCTGTCTCCCCCTAGCGGTGGAAGACTGAATGGAGGCCGACTGGAGAATACACCGTTTCACTGTCGGGACTTATATTTTAGTCAAAATTTGTATTTTCTTTCCCAAAATCTTATTTCAAATGATCATGTTGCCCCTTGAATATAGTTTTTATAAAGATATTTGTATTCTTCCTGTCAGAGATTTTGTTTGCGTTGAGACATGGTGTCTATTCTGCTGATACCCTAAAAAGGCAGCAACATTCTCTATCTCTAGAAAAAACTAAATATATTTCTAATTTTGTAATTAAGCTAGATCCCCCTCTGAAAATTTTTAAACTAATTTATAAGGTCATAATTTTTATGCATGTCAACAAAATTGTATAATTCTGATTTACCTTTTTTATCGTATTAAAAGTATTTAACATTTTGGCTGGCAAATAAACACTGATGTGTATTTTTTGCTATTGTGATTATTGCATTTTATCTACTTTTTTAATCATATATATGATGATTGTGTGTTCTGAAGCAATCATTTTCCATTTAATCCTTAAAAATCCGTAGTGGTTTATTGCTTTATTGTTCAGTTTCAGTACCCTCCAGAATGAGTCGTGTCAGGACTCTGTCACTTTAAGAAAACAAGCTGTAGCCTCCCCTCCCCCGGCTGTTATGAGCGGAGAAGCTCCCATATCAAGGAGGGGCTTGGAGTGTAGAGCCGCTGCTCCTCCAGCAGGAGCTCTCTAATTGTAATTTACTCATTTGTGACATCACAAAAGGGGACTTTTAGAAACGACTCATTTTAGGCACATAATTCCTAAAGTCAAACACTGACAGAGAGTGAATGGATAGATTTTTTTCAAGTGTGGAGTGTTTACAGAAGCAGTGGAGACCCGCATGGCAGCACAAAAGGGTAGTTTTGCATACATTCCCCTTTAAACAGACAAAAATCATTAAATGTGTATTGTAGTTTTTCATCTTTTGCAAAATATTTTCTATCAGAACTACATTACATAAAAAGTTAGTGTAGCCAGTTAAATACAACAATTTGTTTGTCAGACAAAAAATGTGAATTAGTCCAAATAGAAATTTATGACTATGATTAAGGACATTTATTTTAAAATTTATTCCAGTTTAGAAGGACCTATTTTTACGTGATTAATAAAATCAAAATTTATTCATAAATACATTAACAATAAATGTTTCCTCAATAGCAAAGACGCCCAGTTTCTGCAGAGATCTTGGTCTCCTGAGGCCATCTGTGAGGATTCTTCTCTGACTGTACCATCGGTGAACGGGCAGCAGCTGCGAAGCCGACTAGAACAAGTCTGTTACAGTGTGAAGGCACTGAATACATTACAGGAAACAGGATGGCTGAAGCTTCTCTGTAACGATTCAGTGGAGAGTTTAAACAAGCAGCTTTTTTTGAATGATTGACATTAATAAACTGTGATATTGAACGTGAATTTGAATTTGCAAGAGACATATTTCAGTTACAGGAGTTATGGGTAGTAAATAGAATGTCCCCAAAATGAATTGTTTGCTTTTCATAAAATTAAAAGGACTTGTTGGATCCTTCACTTCTAATAATTGAATAGCATGACCTTTAGCTTGGTAAATCATATACATATGTTTGTTTTTTGTGAAAGAAATGAACAAAAACAAGAAATATCGGCGTCTTCACAGTTCTCCAAAATTTATTATTAACATTAATAAAAGTGGAAATATTTACATAAATCTAAATAGAAGGAAAAACATTGCTAAAAATTAAAAAGTTCCCCATCTCTAATGAACGCACTTTTATTTGCTGTAAATATAACAGCAGCAATCAAAGTACATTATGAAAGTACTTGAACAGTTGTTTGTGTCCCTCAGTTGAACAGCTTTCTAAATACATACACACGTTTACAGTTTAAATCATGACGTTTTTCAGCACTCATACTGGATTTTATTGTGATGTGATATCCACTTCGTTAGCTCGGCTTTAAAGGAGCAGGCGGTAGACTAGCTGAGGCCTGTTCGAGAAAGGCCAGCGGTCCATGAGGAGGGAGATCTGTGGGTTTACGATGCTGACCGCTCAAATCCTCAAGTACTTGCTGCCAGTTGTGCAGCTTGGTCAAATGTTTCTGAACCAGCAGCTCCTTCCTCAGCAGCTCATTACGCAACTCTGACACATCCTGAAGAGGAAAAATGTAGTTGAAAGCTGCTAGAGCCACAAACAGAGCGAAGTAAATAATTTTTAAATGTCAAACACAAGTCACTCTGATAGTTTACCTCTTTCACCACCTGCTCTGGTTTCTGCACGGACAGCTGAAGCCTCTTCTGTAGGAAGAAGCACTCTGTCTGTCGAGCCACGTCCAGGAATTTTTGTATGCACTGGTCCACACCTACAGATAGCAGATTGTAGCTGAATTTAATTAGCTATTCAGCTTTGGTGACCTCCATCACACAGAGCTAGAACACAGATTACAGTATACTTTTAAAACAGAAGTATGGAGCTTCACTGACCAGTACGAATCTCCTCTTGGTCTGTTCCGTTGACATAATCTTGACTTACAAGTGATGAAAAACAAGCCTGCAACATAAAAAAGCAAAAATGACTTAAAAGAAACAAATGATTTAATAAGGGAAATACATGTTTTTTAAGCCTACAGTATGCTTTACTATCAGATCTGTTTGCTGTGAATGAAAACAGATGGCAGAAAAGAAACTCAGTGCAAGTATGATCAAATATCCTGTTATTTTAGCTGATATAGAATTGATTCGTATGGCATTTAAAAGCACTGTTTATTTGCAGGTAATTTGCTATGTAAAAATGTCAAAATATCATGTAATCAAACTTATACTGTAGAGATGAGAGCAGCACACACTATGGGTGGTTAGGTCGGAGTCTTCACAGCCTGTCAAATATTAGCTGCCAATCAGAAAAAAGTGGAGCAGCTAAAACTGAACTTAAAACTAATTAATGTGAGCACTAGCTGGGTTTATTTTAGCCTAAAACGAAATAAAACCATATTTATTCAAAGAACTCACCAAAAAAGCAGATGGGCTTGAGGAAAAAAAGCTAAATGTGGCCACATCGTAGACTGTACATATATATCTAAAGCTTTTAGTTATTTTAGCACGAGAATTATGACCTAGTTTACAGCTTTCGCGGCTAACAACAGTTAGCATGCGGAGCTAATGTAGCACTTTAGCCTCCTACCTCGAAAGAAGCCTCGAGTTCATCTACCAAAGTGTTGTTTCCCTGGGGCCGGGGAGCGGTGCTAGGGAAGCCTGGCTGACCGGGTCCACCGGGACCCCCGACAGGATGCGGACCGGGAGGCTGCTGGCCTGGAAACATCCCACTCATGGACGAGGCCATCTTGCTCTGACTATGCAGCCGCGGTTAGCAGAGACGCACTAAACACCATCGGGTCCAGGGGCCAACGGAGTATGTGTGCCCCCCACCCCCAAAAAAGTGTTTAAAATAAAACCTAAACAGCAATTTAAAAAAAGGTTCTAATTAAACAATGAGTAACTACTGATTGCTCCTTATAGAAATATTTAGTTTGAATCAGGCACATGAACTCTGTTTCAGCTAACAGAGAACAATAATCCTAAATGAATGGAACATTTATTACACTAAAGCCATTTTTGTTAGTAAACTGTTGTTTAAAGGTATGATAAGTAACACTCATATTTTTAAATAATTTATTTGAGCCAATAGGTGCTACCAATTACAACAGAAAAGTGAATTCTGAATGGCGAGAGCTCGGAGACAAAAAATAATTAATTTGATGCCGACCACACGATCATCCTATTGTGCTTAATAAGTGGTCAGCTGGTTTGAAAACACAGATGCTTAGTGAGGAGGGGAAAACTGTTCATTGACATTAAAGTTTTTACTTAAGGCTATAGTACATTTTGATCTTCAGAACAAAATAGTAAGACATTTATGGTTGTTATTGACTACTTTTATTTAGAAAGTAAAGTTTATTTTGACATGTAAATTACAATGTAGAAAAAAACTTTTTTGTGAAAGAAATGCACAATAAGATGCCTAAAATCCTTTGACTAAACAGAAAATCTTCATCCAGCTGTTTTACAAATTATTTTCCTCCTCAGATCACAGGCGGGTCTGTTTACTCTACTTCAAATTAGACTCCCCTCCAAGGATGAACATCACCATTCAAGTCTTGAGGAACATTATTTTGTGCCATCAGATTTTAAGTCCAGGTTCAGTAACTGTGGGCCAACTTGGCAGCAAACTCCACTAGCGTTCGTGTTGGTCTTCCAGACATCCCTTTCCTCAGGTAGGGAATTTCATCTTTGTTACTCATCACACCAGCAATGTCCAGATGAGCCCAGTGAGGAGCTGTGACAAACTCCCTCAGGAATGCAGCTGCTGTGCACGCACCTCCAGAACTAGAAACAATCAAAAACAGAATTACACACACCTGCATCTTTGATGCTACAGTCAGGAACGATTACTAGCAGTGAGATACATACCGGCTGTACTTGCCAATGTTGTTGAGGTCAGCCAGCTGGCTGTCAGTTACTTGCTTTGAGTAATGCTGGAACAGAGGCATCCGCCAAACTCTGTCACCTGTCACAACACTAGCCTACACAGACACATTCATCATTCGTCAACAAAGAAGCTGGGAGACTGACACCATGTGTTTGTGGTGTTTCTGTGGTACCTTGTGTAACTGCTCCCAGAGCCAGTCAGAGTTGGTAAATACTCCTGTTGCTGCTGAACCCAAAGCTACATCCATTGCACCTTGGATACACACATTAGCCATATTTTTAGAATTCCTTATGGTAGTTCAGTTTTCTCATTTTTTATTAAAAAATACCACAATAGAAAAAATCTAACCTGTTAGTGTTGCAACATTGACGATGGCTTTGGGGTGGAAGTTGTGTGCATAACAGAGTGCATCAGCAAGTATCAATCTGCCCTCCGCATCTGTATTATCAACCTGAATAAAACATTAATCATTAGTCTATACACAGGTGTGCACTCAGACAGCTGTCATGTGTAATTGTGGCTCCGCCCACCTGGATTGTTTTCCCATTCTTGGCTCTGACAACATCACCTGGTTTAGTAGCCTTTCCACTGGGCATGTTCTCACACAGCGGGGCCAGACCTGATTGAGTTAGAGAACACTTTTTTAGACAGGATGTAATTCATGTTAAAGTGGAGGTTCACAGAGAAACATAGAATACTTGTTCTCTTTGAAATACAATTGGTCACCCTCATATATATTCTGAACATGAAAATATTTTTCTGCATTTCCTGCATTAGCCTTTGAGGTAAAAAAAACGAGGAAACACTCAGGTCCCAAAAAGCCACACAGCTCTACGTCACATTTGCATTCATGCTAACGGTTAGTTTTTACTAGCCAAGAGGTATCTGTTCTCTCCTGGACGCTAAATCAACAACAGCATTTCCCGACGTGAGCCAAAATGGGTGAGTCCATGAATGCCAACTTTTCAATCGCCAACTATTGAAGGAAATAGGGGTAGAAGACTATTTTCACGTTTAGCCTGCATGTTACACTCAGAGTAACCGATCATATTTCACAAATAACAAGTGAAAAATGGTTTCTCACTGAACTTGCTCTTTAAACAAGTTGAAATCCAGGGTGGATGTAAATGGATGGACGGACGTAGGATTTAGCCTGAGTTAGTAGGTCTGACATAGTTACACCATAGAGCACGTAGTTCTGAACTTGGTAGGTGGGGTTTACCATTTAAAGCAGAGCAAACACCAAATGCCCCAGTAAGATCCATCAGCAGAGTCAAATTTATTATTAAATGAATAAATCTTATTATGGTGAATAGATCCAATACCAGGCTCACCAATAATGTTGACAGGGAGTTTTAGAGCTGCAGCTGTGACAATGGATGCACAAACAGTGGCGGCTCCACCCATGTCAGCTCTCATGGCATCCATGGAGAGAGACGGCTTCAGAGAGATGCCCCCGCTACGAAGAAGAGGTGGACACAGGCTTGTGTAACTAAGGTGATGTGAATTACAAAGCTAGTGAGCAAGCCTGTGTGTTTTTATACTCTACCTGTCAAATGTGATCCCTTTACCCACTAGGAGCAGCGGCGGCTGTTTGCTGTCAGGTGAACCATTGTAGTGTAGCTCCAGGAAAACAGGAGGCTCTTCGGAACCTTTTGCTACACTAAGAAATGCTCCCATCTGTTGCTCCTCAATCCAAGCTTGTGATCTGAAAATAATGAGTTTTGTTATAAATAAGTTATAATGAGTTAATGAATTACTTAAGGTCACTAAGTACTCTGAGTCTCACCTTTAAAAGCTTAAAGACCAAGTTCACTGAGAAATCGTTTGTTATTTTTTAAATATGATCAGTGACTCGGTTTTTAACATGCAGGCTAAATGTGAAAATAATCTTCTAACCCCAAGTTTGTGCATTAGCCGCCAAAGACAATAGACGGGGAAATGCTCCGATTAGCAAAGCCAGACAATTGCATGTCACATTGTCAAATTAGCATTCATGAACTCACCCGTCTTGGCTTGCGACGGGGAAGGCTGTTGTTGATTTAGTGAGCAGGAGACACGTCTCGGCTAGCAGAAGCTAACTGTTAGCATTAGCAACAATACAAGAAAGCAGAAATCCTTTAGGCTTGAGTTATTTGTGGCGATAAAACAACAATGTTGCCGAACAAATGGAGTCAGTGGTAGAGTCGGGTTGCTGTTATGCCAATCAGAGGTGAGATGTCCGAATATCAGGAATTAAGGCTCCGAAACCTGCTGTCTTCTTCTCTGGCTCACTTTTACTTCCAGAAACAGGAGCACCAGAGCTTTTTCCAGAGATGGATGCACTAGGCATTCGTTTATACTAGAGTACATCAAACGAGTTGAAAAAAAAACAAGTGAACTTGGCCTTTAATCGTTACGAAGCTGTTATTGGAATTATCTGAATATTTATTGCATGATGTTACAACAAAGAGAAGATTCTGACAAAATACTAACTTAACAATAAATCATTAGTTTCAAGTTATCTTGCTGATAAAAAGAGTATTTATACTTCAATATACCATTTGGTGTATTAATGAAATCCTTCTGCACTTCTACAACTAAATAAATGCTGAACGATTTAAAATATAATTTTGGTTTATTTATTCCTAAAAGTATTGAAATAAATAACATGAATGTTCTACCATAATTATAAAACTGGGTTCCTATAATCCACTGACAATTCTTTAAAATACTTTATGTACTAGAGACCCAGTTCTGATACAGAATCCGCTTCTTTTTCTGAAAATTGTTAAAATGAATCCTAGTGAATCCGTTTCATCAGCGTCGTCAACAGAAGCACAAACCGTTTACTTATTGTGACTCGTTTGGCGTGTGGAGCTAGTTTCTCTTCAATGGTGTTGGCAAAAGCAGTGGGAGTGATGTGATTGGCAGGAGCTTCCATGAGAAGTCTGGCCAGATTTTGGCCTTCTGCATACACAACGCCTTTCTTCCAGCAGTCCACATCAGAGCTGGCAAAAACACACAAACACAAAACCACCTGTTGTTGCACTTGTGAAGGCCAGCTGCTACTGACTGGCCACAGAGCTCTGAATTGTTCATTAACCTTCCGTGAAGCTGTGTTGTTACTTTGACCTTCTTCTTGGACTTGAGTTGGTCATAGTTAAACAAGCCCAGAACGGCACCTTCTGCTGCTGATTGAGGGTCACCGCAGCCATCCACCTCAACGTGACTCACCTCCAGCTCCTGAAGTGATCGGCAACCAGCTGAACACACACATATACAAATACAGATGATCAGTGTAATAACAACTCTTACTATAAGTAGATGAAGGTGTGTGTGTGTTACCTGACACAGCCTGCCTGATGTTCTCCTTCCCTGCGTCCCAGTTCTCAGCTCCACACACACCTGAATCGCTCTTGCCCAGCCCGACTACTGCCACACAAGGGAAGTCCTGGGGGAAACACAGGGAATGTTGCATTAAAGCTGTGATGAGATGGAGTGTATCAAGTTAATGTGACATTTTGTTACCTGGTGAATTCCATAAAATATCCTGTTTTTGCCTTTCTTGAGCCCAGGTCCAGCTCTGGGAAAACAAAAACTTAATAAAGAAAAGGTCTGACTAC
>SSNS01000828.1:135443-145597 GCA_006937985.1 Aphyosemion australe
CGGGAAATCTTGATGTGCCACATAAGTGATAAAACAGGGAGAGCAAAAACAAGCCCCTTCTGTCTTCTCAACCCCCAGTGAGTCATGGCGGATGGCTGCTCATACTGAGTCAGGATCCTCTGGAGGTTTCCTCCTGTTAAAGGGGACTTTTCCTCTCCACTGTCGCTACATGCTTGCTTAGTATGAGGATTGCTGTAAAGACACTGACACTAGTCAGTGACTCGATGCAATCTGCTGGGTTCCTTATATAGGAAACTTTCTACTGATTGGCTTAATGAACTGAACTGTATTGCAGTGTTTACTTTGTGAAGTGCCTTGAGACGACTCTTGTCTTGATTTGGCGCTATTTAAATAAACTGAATTGAATTGAAAGTTTTAGTTCCATCTTTAAACAACTGATTCTATGCTTTTTAAAAGAACGCTCTTAAAGTTGAAATCTGGAATTTTCTCCCTTTTCAGGAATTTTAGAAATGTGTAAAAGTGATAGTCTTACCTTTTACTGTAAGCAATACAAAAACGTCACTTTTTTTGCTAAGCCCGACCCCAGGTAGAGGTAGACCCATATATCGGGCCGATATTTACCGTTTTTTATACATCATCATCAGCTGATATTTGTCATCCTGCTCTTATAGCCGGGCATCTCCAGGATCACAGCTGCTGAAGTGTACATCAGCTCATTGGTTTCAGTGATGGTGGTCGTAGGAATCGTTCCCATAACATCTTCAAGGATTTCTGATGGTACTTCACTCAGCCGTTGTAGTTTGTGTCGGGGTTGCCTGGTGAGTCGTGAGCTCTCAGGTCAGTTGCTGCCTCGTTCAGCATTGTTTAACTTATTGGGGCTTCGTACCCAATCTCTGGATGGGGAGTTGATGTTAACTCCCCTCTGACCTTGTGTCCTGGCTCCCCCTTGTCGTAGCATTTGTGTTGTATCTCATCAATCTCAAGTTGTGATAGCAGTTGCTGTTTGTGGATGTTGGATGGTGGCTGTTAGTGTTGAGTGAGGGTTTTCGAAGTAACCATTCTTCCCACATTCTCTGCATATAACCCCTCTGACTTGGGTTACTGGAGTAGTAGCATTCCAATAGATCCAGGTTCTCGCATCTCGCCCATTTCTGTCTTGTGCCTGTTCCAGTAGCGTGAGAATAATAATTGTAAAACAATGTGTTTTAGCTCTGTTGGCCGTCTAGAGGTGCGCGTTCACAAAGGAGAGGTGTGCTTCCAGCCATAATCACGGAAGTAGGGAGAGGGGCTTAAGTTGCAATAGAGCTGCCTGTCAGCCTTTTGATGGTGCCATTGGAGAAAAAAACTGGATTTCATACTGTAGTCACAAATAACTAGCCTAGAAGTCTAGACCATCAGTTGCACAAGCAAAATGATTTTGCTCTACATGTCAGTCTAGCCACACTCCATTGGGACCTCTGCAGCCTCGGTTACACTGATACCTGGCCAATCACAGCGCTGTATCAGATTGGTGGGCGGGATGTTACTAGGACTGAGCAAAACTAAGATGGAGACGGCTTGTATGGAAGGACTTTGGCATCAACTTTTGACTATTAAACTTGGGCTTTTCTTTGAGTAAAGAGCAGATAGAGGTACTTAAAAAACGATGTATTTTTGTCTTCTTCAACAATGTATGGCAGACGGCCCCGTTAACTGACATTGGTAGCGGTGAGTATGTCATGTTGTTTGTTGTCCAATAGCACGTAGAGACAGTTTGAAAGACAACCGTAGATCCTGCCCCACGACTGAGAGCCGTCAATGGGACTATACATATATAAGATGGCTTGCCAGGCTAACAAATAACTGTAACAACGCAACACCATTTTCTCTTTTCCACCATTGTGGTAGAAACTATTTTACTAAATTTATTAAAGTTACAAATTCTCATTCATAAATTGTAAACACTGAAATTTCTTATCTTAATCTGCTTAAAAATGCATAAATAACACAAAAAAGATTCAGATAGGTAATCTGTGTAAAGCAATCCTAATCCACCTCAAAACATCTGCTAGGTACAACGAAGATAATGCTAATTTCCTGGTAATAAACACCTCAGGGCTCCTTCAGATGCTTATTATTGGTGAAAATGATGATGCATCCTTAATGTTTGGCAGGTGATCATAATGTTATGCTCTATCTATGCAGTTATGTTTACATTTATATATTTTGCAGACACTTTTATTCAAAATGATTTACAAGTTACCTAACATGCATGCAAATGGGACAACCTGCAGAAAACCCACACATGCATGAAGAGAACATACAAAACTCCACACAGGAATTGTGCTACAACTTTGCCACTATTCTATTATTATTATTATTACAGCACATTTACTTTTTTTTTCAGTTAGTAATTTTTTAAATGTGGATACTTCAAGTAAAAATCACTGGTGTTCCCTAGTTTTTCTTACCTACCTTTACTTGTGCAGAAGTTACTTTACTTTTGCAACTTAATTCCAAGGAGAAAGAAAGAGAGTTTCAAAATAATTGTCACAAAATATCGAAAAATCTAAATGTGAAACTATGTTTTTTTAGCTTTCCATCCAATTAATTGAATCTTCAAGACAAAAATGCAAGTACACTGCTCTACAAATAGACTACTTGCTCATCGCTGGTACCTTCTTTATACATTTTTATAGCTTTTATTGTGAAGAGGCATTTCGACTGCTTTCTCTCAGTGAGGAATCGGTGTCTTATCCCTTTGGTGCACACAGTGTGGATTAGAGGATTAGCATCCACTAGGCTAAATGCTAACGCAGGGCTGCAACTCATACTACAGATGGCACAGCCACACACACACACACACACACACACACACACACACACACACACGAGTGTGCCAGCACCATCCAGCCACACACAAAGTGGGTCATATCCTCGTGTTTGTCTGTTTGCTTTAATTACTGTGATTGGTTGTGGACATGTTGTTTATCATAATGGAAACTCAAATTTAAACACATTTTTAAAAGCTTGTGAAGATTGAATATTTAATGTTGCAGTCATTGTAACAAAGACTGGAGTGACTTTTTATAAATTTTACATTTTTGTTTACTTTTCTTAAGCAAGAACCATTCAGTGTTTTTTTCTTCTTAGAATGGCAAATTATTCTTTATGACATGCTCTCCACACGGATCCGTTAATTAATTTAATTCTATATATGATTATCTCTTGTACTCATGATGTGCCAGAAAATACAAAAGTTGTACAAAATACAAAGTTTAATCCAGAAAAATAATATTGAAATCTCCATTATTCTTTTTGCAGTTTCACTACATGAACTCATGATGAACTGTGATTGTCTTTTGCTCCTAGAATATTAAAATACTGAAGCTTTTCTACCTCTTAATAAAACCTATTTTATAGCATTTAAATTTAAAATAACTAAAGAGCAACATAATCTCTTATTTTTTTAATAAATCTGAGGGATCATACAACATCCCATTACCGTGACTGATAAGGATCAGGACTGACACCTAACACAGTCAAAAAATTAACTTAGGCTCAAAACTCATATTAATTTTATTCTTTGCTATGAACCTTTTCCTCTACTTTCTACCCTGATTTTTAAAATCTGTTCTTTCAGTATTCTGCATGTTTTTTCTCCTAAATAATGCCACTGACTCATGTCCCATTCACTGAACAACCACTTAATAGACTTAAATGTGTAAACAGGCTAAAATAGCTGTCACTCTGTTTTACTTTGACATTGTTGTAGCTCAAAAATGTACCAAATATAAGTCAAATGTGTCTTAAGCACCAAATGGTTTAATGCATCAGTGATGCTGTGGTCCATCAGCAGGAGGCGTCTCCTGTCATAAGGAGCAGAGATGGATGTTGGGTTGCCTAAGGCTGTGTCCACACCTTCCTGTAATCTCTCAGAGCGGGTCAGAGTGGAGGATTGTGTTAGCCTATATATACACACATTGCAGTAAGAGGGCTTAAGGGTTTGATTTACATACCAAAACAGACTGAGGGTTTACATAAAACAATGTTATTATGTAAAATATTCAGTGTGCTGCCTTGTATATATAAATTAATATTTAAAAACTTGGAAAAAGACAGATTTTTAGTGCAAAATTTCAGATTTAAAAAAGAAAAAAATTGCTCTAGATAGAAGTCCATGTTGACCAGTGGTCTATTTATCCTTTTATGTCTAGTTCTGATGGTTGTTTGTTTATCTCCGCTCTTCCCTTTCTTTGCAGTAGTTACCTCTTCTACTGGGTCACTGAACTAAGCTGTCTAAGCTTTACTGCCCTCTGTGGCTTATGTTAGCTAAGTAGCTGAGCAACAACAGGTGGCACTGACACAACTCAGATGTGCTCATATGCTTTATCTGCAGAGTAATCTGCACGGATAGATTTGCTCACGCTCTGGCACATTCTCCAGGTTGGACAATAATAGTGAGCTTGGTTTAGTTCACCTTTCCATAAATATGTAACAATCATATAATAATCAGGGTGATTGCCTCCCATTGTGAGAATGGGATGGTGTTGAGAGGATTAACCATATGGTCACCAAAGATACCCCAAATCACTGTTCCTTTTCCCTTTTACTCTCCAGAAAGTTGTAGAACTAAATCTTGACTTTGGCTGTCAAAGCAGAGAATATTAGTTGACACAGACTCCTCAGTCAGCTTAGCACACCAACCTAGCCTGAATGCTAACAGCCTGCATTTAATTATTGTCAGTCTGTAAACTTCAAGCTGACTGTGGAAGAGGAGGAAGGGGAACAGAAAGGGATTTATCTTTTGTGTATAGGAGCTAAGTGATTAGCGTAGCATTCAACCTAAATTGAACTATAGCCTGTTGTAGCATTAGCAAGGGTGGGTTACAATCGTGAGTGCAAGATTCCTGTCAGTTTTAGATATTTCCCTGCTTGAACACTGCAGATTTGATTAAAATGAGTGATTAGCAGCTCCTGCAGAACCCGATGAAGGCTCACAAGGTAATTCTGAATCAGGTGCAGTGTTGCCAACTGCCTTCGACAGAAAGTAGCTGAGGTTCACCCAGAAAGTCACCCAGATGTCGCCAGATGACGTCATACGCTAATTTGCATATCGATGACGTCATCACGTCACATTGGCGTTAATTTCCCCCTCAACATTTAAAATTTATATATATATATATATATATATATAATGTAATCACACGTTTGACTCTAATGAACTCATCTGCAGAAGTTTTTTTTAAACCATAGCACTTTTCCTTTTTTAGGGTGTGAAGTATTTTGTTTCTCAGAAATTTTGGTTTCTGATCTTAAAGATTTTTAAACCATGTTAGTAGTTAGTTAGGATTAAAAGGGAGGAATATAAAAAACTATTTTATTAATTTAAATGATTAACTAGTATGATCCAAATGGCCCAGTGTGCTTTGATGTGTAAAATAAATTATAAAAGTATAAATAAAGTGATATTAAGGCAGATTTGGTGTGGTGATCCGGACATAGCTCAGACCTCCTGCTCTCCTCAGTCTCACAGACGCTCTGCACGTTTGTTCATTTACCAGCGTTTTCTTCAACAGCAGCTTTTCCCCTCATAGTTTCTCCACTTGTCCGTTATGTTTTCTCTCCAGATCTCTAGATCGTGATAATAACAGCGCACACAGGTGCACCGAGCAAAAGGGAGCGGGTGTCTTATGTTAAAATACTATCCCCGTGTCACTGAAGGAAACTCCGATGAGCCACAGAGCTGCGTGTGTTAACGGGACGGTGGTTCAAATCCCACTGACTTTATTCGCCAAATGCAGGCTGGACCAAAGTGCCTGACGGCTGCTGCAGACCGGGAGACAGCGGATTCATGCCTGCTCCGCCTCTAAACAGCAGAAGCTTGAATCTGCAGCAGCAGGCGTAAATCAGCGGTCTCCAGCTCTGCAGCTGCACATTTCTCGGCGGTCCGGCCGAGAAAAGTTTATGATTGGTCAGTCGATGTAACGCGATCATCCTCGTGCCACGGCTCGTGCACATGCGCAGATCATTCTGTTTCCTGACTCATGGAAGAATGGTCCGGAGCGCAAACAGTTTTTCTTGCTAATCTGCA
Organism: Aphyosemion australe; assembly: GCA_006937985.1. Classification (NCBI taxonomy): domain Eukaryota; kingdom Metazoa; phylum Chordata; class Actinopteri; order Cyprinodontiformes; family Nothobranchiidae; genus Aphyosemion; species Aphyosemion australe. Next base: position 141,478 of record SSNS01000828.1, read on the forward strand.
GGGAAAATCTATGAGAAAGTTCTACCGGAAGTAGCAAAGGGTCCTCAGAAAAGCCGCTAGGTTTGTCGCTAGGCGCTGTTTGAAATAAAAAGTCGTTGAGGGGGTCGAAAAGTCGTTAGAAATAGCGACGAAGTCGCTGAGTTGGCAACACTGAGCAGGACCAACGCGTGATCGATCCAGCCCAATGTTAACCAGGGCGCTGGTTTAATGGTTCGGTCAGAACAGTATGTAAATTTTAAATAAATATGGAAAAAAAGTCGCAGTAATGTCTGCCCAGGATCGATGGTCAGTCCAGTGGAGACAGCAACTGGTTGACATAGTTTAATTGGATGGACATTTGACTAACAAAAAAAAGAGACATCGCTCAGCTGAAGGCTTGCTGACACAAAACAGCTCTGAAATAGACTCTTTGGTAAACCAGTAACTAACCAAAGTTAATCTTTATCATACAAATCAAGTGGACTGAACCCGTTTCTAAATTTTCTTTGAGGGTACATCATCATTTTTGCTAGATATACCTTAAAAATAAAGCCACTGCTGAAGTTAAACCTCCTCATTAGCAGGTTTAAAGTTAATCCTAGATTATAGTTTAAACTGGGTTTAAAAGAGAGGTTTAAATGTACACCGTCTTAATTTTAAAGTAGGTTTAAAGTTTGGTGCAACAGAATTTAAACTTAAACCATGATTTAATCTGAGTTTAAAGTTAAACCTTGTTGGTGCAATCCACCCTTAAGTCTCTGCAACAATACTGGATTTATTAAAGCCGTGTTCCACTCTTTACTGATGAATCAATAAAAGTCAAACAAAGCTAAATAAACAGCTAAACAGTAAGCAGGTGTTTGAAGTGGTGCTTTTAGCTTATGTGTTCTTTACTTACCAGCTGAAGCACAAAACAAAGCCACAAAGGTCTCTCGCTCTAAAAAAAANCTCATGGAAGAATGGTCCGGAGCGCAAACAGTTTTTCTTGCTAATCTGCAGGGAAAATCTACGAGAAAGTTCTACCGGAAGTAGCAAAGGGTCCTCAGAAAAGCCGCTAGGTTTGTCGCTAGGCGCTGTTTGAAATAAAAAGTCGTTGAGGGGGTCGAAAAGTCGTTAGAAATAGCGACGAAGTCACTGAGTTGGCAACACTGATCAGGTGTGTCTGTAGGGGCGTGTCCAGGGAGTGGCCTGGGGTAGCACATACCACCCTTGTAATCTGATTGGCCACCCCACTGAGTTCCATTTAAATTAACTTTACGATGTCCACAAAAGACTTGGGGATATAAACCCCTAAACAGAACATTTCTGTATTATAATCATTATTAATTGGTTTTTCATATTGACATAAATAACATTTAGAGTCCGGGTCCCAGTCCCACACCACTCCAGTTGGTGGCAGTAATGCACCAAGAAGTGACTTGCTAACCACCACAAAACAGCTCCAAAAAGAATAGAGAGAAAATGGTCATGGCACAATGTGGAACTCAAATTCACTAGAATGCAAAACAACAAACCCTATTGTCAGTTATCAAACCCTATTAACACGTCTTTACCTTCCCCCTCTACTGACACCTCCTTACTAACTGTCACTGCTTTAACTTCTCCCCCTACAGTCACCAATTTAGCTTCTGGTATGCAGACAATGACCTTTGATTGCTTCTGCAGTCGTAAAGCTTTGGGATTTTTTCATTTAAACATTCGAAGCCTCCTCCCCAAGATAGATGAACTTAAAGTTTATGTTCAGACAGCTAAACCTGATGTTTTAGTCATTTCGGAGACCTGGCTCAAGAAGTCAGTGCTTGACTCTGCTGTGTCCATCCCTGGTTATAATGTATTTCGTCAGGATAGACCAACCAAGGGTGGGGGGGTTGCTATTTACTGTAAGGACAATTTGCAATGCTCAGTCACATTATCTAAATCCTTGCCCAAACAGTTTGAGCTGCTGTTATTGAAAATTTGTCTCTCAAAGAACTACTCTATGGTTGTTGCTGGCTGTTACAGGCCCCCATCTGCCGCAGCCTGTGCCCTGTCTGCTCTTAGTGAACTCATTGCCCCTTACACCGCCTCTGAATTCTTGTTATTAGGTGATTTGAACTGGGACATGCTTAAACCGTCTACTTCCCTGCAACTTCAGCTGGACTCTTTAAACCTCTCCCAGATTGTGCAATCTCCGACTAGATTTACCGACAAGTACTTCAATAATGGAACATTAATTGATATAATTCTCACCAACAGTCCAACAAAATACTCATCTGCAGTTTTTTTGCCAAAGCCTTAGTGACCATTGTATTACTGCTTGTGTCCGCAATGGTACTAACATTAAACAACCTCCCCTAATTATCAAAAAGCGAATGCTAAAAAACTTCAATGAGCAGGCCTTTTTACGTGAATTGGCGAAAGAACAATGGCATAGAATTAGCCTCATACCTACTGTCGAGGATGCTTGGTCACATTTCAAAAACTCTTTTATCTCGATTTTAGACAGACATGCTCCTTTAAAAAAAGTCAGAGTTAAAAATTGTTTCAGTCCCTGGATCAACGCTGAACTTTCAGAACTGATTAGTCTAAAACATCAATCTTGGCAAAGAGCAAAGACATCCAAGAATATCAGGGACTGGCAATCCTTCAGATCGATAAGGAACAAATGTACCCAGTCAATCAGAAAAGTAAAATCTGAATATTATAAGAACCAGTTTCTGATGAGTAGTTATGACCCCAAAAAGTTCTGGCAGACTGTCAAGGCTATGGAAAATACCAATAAGTCCTCACACCTGCCAAATGCAATCAAATCTGAGGGCATTGTTGTCTCAGATAAAACTAAAATGGTAAATTCCTTCAATAATCACTTTATCAAGTCTGGTCATGCCCTTGCTACAGCTTCACCCACCTCTGGGGTCTCTGACCTCCACTCAGCTATATGCAATGATTCCCTCACCGCAACCAATTCCTGTTTCTCCATTCAATTGTTTCAGGTAGATGAGGTACTTGATGAGTTACTCAGGTTAGATCCTCATAAATCAACTGGACTGGATACTCTTGACCCTTTCTTTCTGAAAATTGCAGCACATGTTATTGCTGCACCTATTACCCATCTATTTAATCTGTCCATACAAACTGCTGCATTTCCGCAGGACTGGAAATTTGCATCTGTTACTCCACTTTTTAAAGGGGGAGATCATTCAGACCTAAGCTGTTATAGGCCTATCTCTATCTTGCCTTGCCTCTCTAAAGTCGTTGAAAAGTTAGTCAACAAACAGCTAACTCACTATCTGGAATCCAGCAGTATTATTACCCCCATGCAGTCCGGCTTCAGAACTGGCCATGGATGTGCCTCTGCAACACTTAAAGTGCTAAATGACATCATATGTGCCATTGACAATAAGGAATATTGTGTAGCTGTGTTTGTTGACTTGGCTAAAGCCTTTGACTCTGTAGACCATAATATCTTACTTAGCAGGCTCAAACATATAGGACTTTCTCAGGCATCTGTGGCATGGTTTAGAAGTTATATCTTTGACCGTATGCAAACAGTGAGAACAGAGGGTTACCAATCTGCTCTACCTCTAACTATGGGCGTTCCTCAAGGGTCAATACTGGGCCCAACCTTATTCAAAATCTATATCAATAACATTGTTCATGCTGTTGACAGTTCTCATATACATTTATATGCCGGCGACACCATTTTATATGCATGCAGTTCTTCTTTGAATGCAGCTTTGTCCTCCTTGCAGCACAGCTTTAATTGTCTTCAACATGCCTTCTCCAATCTTCACCTTCATTTAAACACAAGTAAAACAAAGTTCATGATCTTCAACCTAACTTACCGCAATCAACTTGCCACTCTAGTATTGTTTCCCTGGATGGTACAGAACTACAACTTGTCAGTTCCTATAAGTATCTGGGTATCTGGCTTGACAGCACACTTTCATTTGACATTCACATTAATTCATTACTCTCTAAAGTCAAGTCAAGGATTGGGTTTCTATACCGCAACAGGTCATCCTTTACTCATTCTGCAAAGCAAACCTTGGTCAAAATGACAATCCTTCCCATCTTAGATTACGGTGACATCATTTATAGGACTGCTTCCAAAAAACTTCTTCATAAACTCGATGTCATTTATCACTCAGCAATCCGTTTC
>SSNS01000829.1:1521-19340 GCA_006937985.1 Aphyosemion australe
GAGTAGAGCTAACCGCTTTTTCCTCCAGAGTCACATTCAGATTCGGGGCTTTTCCGTCGGAGAGTGTGAGCAGGATGGATCAGAGAGCTAGCGAGCAGCGATCCTGCATCATGACCAACTCAAATGAGCGAGTCTGATAGAGGGAACCTCTTCAGTCTGATGAAAGCAGCAAAACGAGCGCGTTTCTCAGAGAGGCCAAAGGAACAGCAGCAGATCCAGAGGGCAGGAAGTCTAGAGAAAAGCTGAACTCACCGCTTTCTCACCTGATGCTGGAGCTCCGATTGTCACGAAGACCGCAGAATATCTTCTCTGGAAAGAACTCCACCAAGTTGTTGAGGAGAAGAAAGTTTCCACAGCCTGGTGAGAATATTTCAGCAGCAGAGTCGCTTTAGCTGATCAACTCTCACAGACACTGAAGTGAAGACATTTTTACTGCAGAGCCTCAAATAAGCTAACTCTGCTAACAGCTTCCGGTTTCTTCGTCGTCCATTGGTTGGTGACCAGCGTAAAGGTGCACTACCGCCACCTCCTGGACTGGAGTCTGGAACAGAATTAAACTTATTCTACTGTATCCCACAGACCTCTGTGTTCATTATTTGACTAATAAACCACACATAACTTAGTTTTACATCTGTTATTATATATATTTTTTATTTTAAGCAGTTTCTCCAAAAGTACTAAACTAAAACAAGTAAAAGACATTTCATTATCTAAATCAATTTGATTTTTCTCTTGACTTTATGACCTATAAACAGAAATATTTTCAGCAGCAGACAAATGTTTTCTGTAAAGAATGTGTTGTTACTTGTTTTTATTTTATGCAGCTGTGAGATAGCCTAGTGAACTAGACCAATTCTTGCTTTGCAGAGTTTATATATTCACATATATAGGATGGCTTGCCAGGCTAGCTGTGAGAGGCAAATAAAAAGTTTTGGGAAAGTGCTTATTTGGATAGTGCTTTATGTAATGTTTGATGTTGCCACCAGAGGGTGATGCTCTTGTTTTCTCCACTCACCAAAGAAGAAGAGACATATTTATTTTATTTGACTTATGTTTAATGAGGATAAAACTGCTTGAGATGTATCATCTCGTTTCTGAAAGGGTCCTCAAAATATACAACAACATAGAACATAAGATAGCAGAGTCGTTACGTAATCAAACTCACAATATCAAAAACAAACAAGAAAAAACAAAAATACTGCTAAGCTGATTATAACTAAAGGCTTTTAAATTATTATAGAATCAGAATTAGAATTTTTTTTGCCATTATCATTGAACACAGCTCACTGACTCTCTGACTCTGATTTTGGTGATAAAGTGCATCATAAACACACATAAACACACATAAAAACACATAACGATCCCGCACCGCCTCTCAATGGAAACAGGGATTTAGTAAAACATTTACAGCTTGTGGGCCACAATATGTAGTTGACAGGGCAGACAGAAGTGGCTCGTGGGCCAGATGTGGCCCTGATCTACGGTAAAGGACAACTACCAGGGGTACAAGTCTGACATATAGGATGTATAAAGTACAAGGGTCCCTTTTGGTAAACTTGTAGTTAAATGAGTTATTTCTGTCCTCTGTAGACCTTCACTTATCTGTTTAAATGTGTCTTTTGTTTAAATATGTGTCAACAATGCTCCTAGGCAAAAAGCTTGTTTTCATGTGTGGCCTGTTTAAACTTGTCTTATGGCTAAATCTTTGTCCAAAGTGTTCACAGGCAAACGGTTTCTGTCCTGTATGGACTCTCATGTGACTGTTTAAACTTTAATTATGGCTAAATCTTTGTCCACGAGTTCACAGGAAAACGGTTTCTGTTCTGTATGGACTCTCATGTGACTCTTTAAACTTGTCTTATGGCTAAATCTTTGTCCACAGAGTTCACAGGCAAATGGTTTCTGTCCTGTGTGGACTCTCATGTGAGCGTTTAAATTTGTCTTTTGGCTAAATCTTTGTCCACAGAGCTCACAAGCAAAAGGCTTTTGTCCTGTGTGGACTCTCATGTGACTGTTTAAACTTTAATTATGGCTAATTCTTTGTCCACGAGTTCACAGGAAAACGGTTTCTGTTCTGTATGGACTCTCATGTGACTGTTTAAACTTTAATTATGGCTAAATCTTTGTCCACGAGTTCACAGGAAAACGGTTTCTGTTCTGCATGGACTCTCATGTGACTCTTTAAACTTGAATTATGGCTAAATCTTTGTCCACAGAGTTCACAGGCAAATGGTTTCTGTCCTGTGTGGACTCTCATGTGAGCGTTTAAATTTGTCTTTTGGCTAAATCTTTGTCCACAGAGCTCACAAGCAAAAGGCTTTTGTCCTGTGTGGACTCTCATGTGACTGTTTAAACTTTAATTATGGCTAATTCTTTGTCCACGAGTTCACAGGAAAACGGTTTCTGTTCTGTATGGACTCTCATGTGACTGTTTAAACTTTAATTATGGCTAAATCTTTGTCCACGAGTTCACAGGAAAACGGTTTCTGTTCTGCATGGACTCTCATGTGACTCTTTAAACTTGAATTATGGCTAAATCTTTGTCCACAGAGTTCACAGGCAAATGGTTTCTGTCCTGTGTGGACTCTCATGTGAGCGTTTAAATTTGTCTTTTGGCTAAATCTTTGTCCACAGAGCTCACAAGCAAAAGGCTTCTGTCCTGTGTGGACTCGCATGTGTCGGTTTAAATGTGTCTTTGAATTAAATCTGTATTCACAGAGCTCACATGCAAAAGGTTTCTGTCCTGTGTGGACTCTCATATGTTCATTTAAATTTGCTTTTTGTCTAAATTTGTGTCCACAGAGTTCACAGGCAAAAGGTTTCTGTCCTGTGTGGACTCTCATGTGTCGGTTTAAATAAGTCTTTGAATTAAATATATGTCCACAGAGCTCACAAGCAAGAGGTTTCTGTCCTGTGTGGACTCTCATGTGTTCAATTAAATCTGTATTTTCTCTAAATTCTTGTCCACAAAGTTGACAGACAAAGGGCTTCTGTCCTGTGTGGACTCTCATGTGTCTGTTTAAATGTGTCTTTCGGCTAAATCTTTGTCCACATAGCTCACAGGCAAAAGGCTTCATTCCTGTGTGGACACTCATGTGTCTGTTTAAATTTGATTTTCTCCCAAATATTTTTCCACAATTGTCACAACTTAATGACTTTAGCTTTATGTGGACTTTCCTGCATGAGTCTACATGTTGCTTCACTCTAACACATTTCTTATTAACCAAACAGCCTGAAGATCTTACTGCTGAATGACTTGTTACTCTCACATGTTTCTGAAGAGAACACTTGTGGAGAAATTGTTCACCACACTCAGAGCAGCTAAATGATTTGTTGACAGACCTAAGATCTGTCTCACTCAAGTTATCGTTTCCATTTCCAGTTTCAGGCCCAGAGTCTAGATTCAAATCATCATCCTCTCCATCATTTTCACTAACTTCAGTCTCTGAAGAGTCGGATGTCTTGTCATGAGAGTTCAGATCAGGGTTCCTGCTAGTTTCTGCTCCTCCACCAGTTTCTGCTGTCATCTGGTCAGCTGAGCTTGGAACATCTCTGTCTTCTATTTGCTGCTGATGAAGCTGTGAGAACAGAGGTTTCTCTTCATCATCCTCACTTTTTATAGAAACAGCAGTGAATGGAAACCTGTCAGCATCAGTCTCCTCCTTCAAATGGAGATGTTCTCCCTCTAGACTGGTCCAGAGTTCCTCCTGTTCCTCCTTTATGTGGAGGTGTTCTGGGTCCTGCTGGTCCACACCAGCACTCTGTTCTTCAGGAGCTTCTTCTTTAACCAGCACCACCTGTTGAATATCTGTAGGAAACACAGAAACACATGATGTGAATAACATACTGATGAAACTTTATATTCACACAAGGGGTGTAACAAGATTTCGCAATATTACAAGGTCTCGATAGTTCTCGTAGAGGCAACTACTATCTCACAAGTGCCAGCCAGTTGCGGTCAGCATGGCTTTGCCTGATGAAGTTACTATTGAAGATGCTCCAAGTGCTTTTAAATTATGTGTTTGTCAGCATTTTGGATTTCCAAAAACTAGCAATGGAGTCACTGAAAAGACACGAACAATATTGAAGCCCTGCAAGAACACATTACCGCTGTTAACACTAGCATGATGCGATGACATCTTTAGAACCCTCACAGCACCAATCAGCAGCACCTCTGAAGACAATACTAAAGGGACAGACAACGCTGAAAAATTCCTTTGCTCCTCAGCTTCCACATTCTTGTGCTAGAGCTGCAGCAATGACGAGCGACATTTTTGTTGCAACTGATATGAGGCCACTTCCTGTTGTGGAAAATCAGGGATTTAGGAAACAGGTTGAAACCAAAGTACAGCATTCCATCACATGGGATTTTTTTTGCACAGTAATTCCTAATCTCTATGAGGAGTACAAATTAGAGTTCGGTATCGATTGGAACCGGGACAAATAGTCAGTTTTTCCCAGAATCATTCAATTTTTAAAAATTAAATTCCAAGTTTTGATTCCAAGTCTGCCGACCAGAAGAAGACGCTGTTGAATACCAACGAAGAAGAATCCGCCGGAAATGTTTGCATTACTGTGCAATCATGGAGAATGTGTGAAGGCAGTCTAAAGTGTGGCGTCGGTCATCGAACAAAATCATTCAATGCCTTTCAGAGCCGATCATACCAGCTGATCAACTGTCGCTCAACCTATGTAGCGGGCAGAGATCATGTGTGCAGCGCCGCATCTCCCTCCTCCGTCAGTCACACTGTGCAGGCGCACAGCAGCAAAAATGTAACCGAACATGTCTGCCGAACTTTTACTCCATCTGCAACAGAGATGTAAACGTTGCATCATGCAACAAAAAATACCGGCCAGAGGAAGTTCGTTAAAATGTGCAGACACAACAGACTTAAAACGAGCTTTAAAGAACAAACTCTGGGCGGAGTGAGGTGAGTTTTTAAGTCTCACCACAGAAATAAAAAGACACTGGGTTCCGCCCACTAGTAGGAGCCATTACAAATAATAATACTAAATCTCACATCATGCAAAGTTGTGTGATTATTTTTGGCTTACCTGCACTATTTAAACTGTCGACAGCTTTTCATACTTTAATCAGAATCAAAATTGTGTTTCGTTGCCAAGTAAGAGAGAATCTCACATTACTAGGGATTTGCTTCGGTGGGAATGGTGCATAAACACAAGTGAAGCAAGTGAAATTTAGGATGCGTCAAAAATAATAAACATAAGGAAAGAAACATAAGATGCCCAATACAATAGATCACTCCATCCTCTTACACCGTCTGGAGTCTCACATTGGTGTTGCTGGTACAGCCCTCTCCTGGCTCACGTCTTACCTCTCTAATAGATCAATACATTTCTGTAAACAACTGCAATTCTAAGATCACCCCAGTTACTCATGGTGTCCCTCAGGGATCGGTTCTTGGTCCTATCCTCGTCACCATCTACATTACTCATTGAGCGTATCATTCGTCACCATGGACTTCAGTTCCAATGTTATGCTGATGACATTCAGCTCCTCTTATCTACAACTACCATCATAGTTTCTACCATAACAAACTGTCTTAATGACATAAAGTGCAGGATGTCTATAAACTTCCTCAAGCTGAACTGCAATAAAACAGAACTCCTCATAACCAGACCCAAATCCCTCCTACCCTCCTAGACTTCTTGCTCAATATTGATGGTCATATTGTCCGTCAGGGAAATCTTCCCTGCGTCGTTCGTTAAAAACCTCACACCGAATGAGACAGAAAATCAAGAGTTATAATTTACATCACTTTTACTTGAATGTCACAGAATACAAGAATACGGCCTGCTTCCATCACATGTTCTGAAACTTCTAAGCTAAGTATAACTTCTTATGTCTGTGTGTGTGTGTGTGTTGCATCCTCCCACATTCCAGCATATGAGGGAATCTTCTCTTTCCCCACAGCAACCAGGGTTTCCATAGCAACCTTCATGGGTAGGAGTGGAGTAGAGGCCTCTTGTCTTATCAGCAATAAAGAATGTGCTCTCCGCTCTATATTACTCAGCTACACGTGACACTCTAATAATACAGTTACACACACATACAGATTATAAATGATAATATACTTGTACACATTTTTCTCATATTGTCACTCCATCCAATCAAATCAGAAATCTTGGTGTCATTTTGGACCCTAGCCTCTCCTTCCAAACACGCATCCGCCATATAAATAAAAAAATATGTTTAAAGGCATTCATGGGCTTGCACCATCCTACATCTGTGACAGTCTGATTACAAAAGCAGGGCAGATAAACAAGGTTTTCTGGTAAATGTCATCTACATGTTCTAAATACAGACAGTGGGGGGAATCGCTCATTTTTGGTGGCAGCTCCAAAGCTGTGGAACAGACTGCCACTTAACCTGAGCATGACTGATGTCACTTTAAGTCTAGATTTAAGATACACCTGTTTCATGTGGCTTTTGAATATTCTGGAGTGTTGTAATTTGTGTCTAATCTTGTGCTCTTGATTTTTGAATTTTTACCCATATTTTTTGCCAAATGGCTCTGATTTTTTTTTTTAGTGATTCTTAATTATTATATTGTTGTTTATACTGTTACAGGTTACAGGTGAGGGGTTGAGCCAGGTGGAGGTGCGGCCGAGACTCAGCAGGAGTCAGTGCAGCACAGCCCCGTAGTACGGTACAGACCATGTCACCCTGCAGCTCTACAGCCATCAGCTGTGGCTGATTCTAAATTAGTGTAGAGCAGAGTTTTAACCTGAAGAATTACAATTACAGAATTACAGTTTTGGCCAGATATAATACATTTTAAGTAAGTTGCACTAAGCTGCCAAAATAATGACTACACATGCTCTATTAGACACTCATCTACACAGGTTATCAGCAAAAAAAAGTTGATTTAGGTGTTACTTGATCGCTCGTTTAAAGGGGTCAGCACCTGAAATCTTCACTTTTCCACTTGAAAAAATGTCTATAATGGCTTCCTAATGATTTTTCACTGGCTGAGAAGCCGATATTTAACATTGATGCGTTTGTTTAATCTTGCCTTCTTCAACCAGCTCACACGCACCCCACGCGCACTCCAAAACGAGAACTTGAGTTCTGGCCCTGTACGCCGACACAAAGGTCGAATATAAACAAATATGAACCACAACCAGCACAACAAAGCTCATTTCATAACGTGAAACGCATAAATGATGTCTTACCGTTGACGACTCATGTTATAATCCGTGTTACGGGAGACAAAACTCCGATCGGTGTGTGTATTCCAGCTTCACAACAGCATAAGAGCCGATGCCTGGATGAGCTTGCTTCTCTCCCAACTCAACAATAAACGAGGACGCCATTACACACGAGGCGAGGCCCGGGCTCGTACATACACGGTTGGATCCCGTAGGTCACTGCCGGGTCGGGTTCAGTTATAACTTTTGTTGTTTTGGAGCGAGACGCTGAAGCTGCTTCCTGCTTCCTTCCACCAATCAGCACTCTCCTCAGTCCCGCGCGCGTCCGACACAGACGAAATATCGCGTGTGATCTCGCGAGAAAATATGCCCTTCACAATAAAGGTTTAAACAATCACTTTTTAATTTATTTTTCCAATACAATTTATTTTAATGGTCTAAAAGACTATAATAGGATGTAGATATCCACGGTATTATAGGTGATGACCCCTTTAATGTTTTCTTGTGCTTGGTTTGTGCATCACTGAAGTCTGTCTGAGAGACCATCTGTACAGGTAGATACTGGATTATAAATGTGGAAGTTTTGCTAGTTTGATGAGATGATTTGCTTAATAAATAAGTTGAGATATTGAAGGAAACCAGACCACACACACACACAAGTAGTTGTGTATCAGTACCTGTGTCCATGCTGCCCAGAACCCACGATGAATCAGTCCCAGATCCTGAAGTGGTAGCAGGTTTCCTTTAGCCGTGTTTAGCTAACAGCTGCAATAGAAACAAAGCAGGAGAGCTGATTAAGATGCTGCTTCAGAAGAACGCAGGAGATTAAAGATCCAGTCTGGTTCTGATCAGCTGAGGACACATCCAGTCTGGAAAAGAGGACCTTTGGTCACCAGAGAGTAGAGCTAACCGCTTTTTCCTCCAGAGTCACATTCAGATTCGGGGCTTTTCCGTGGGAGAGTGTGAGCAGGATGGATCAGAGAGCTAGCGAGCAGCGATCCTGCATCATGAGCGAGTCTGATAGAGGGAACCTCTTCAGTCTGATGAAAGCAGCTAAACGAGCGCGTTTCTCAGAGAGGCCAAAGGAACAGCAGCAGATCCAGAGGGCAGGAAGTCTAGAGAAAAGCTTTTCTGACCGCTTTCTCACCTGATGCTGGAGCTCCGATTGTCACGAAGACCGCAGAAGATCTTCTCTGGTTCTGGAAAGAACTCCACCAAGTTGTTGAGGAGGAGAAGAAAGTTTCCACAGCCTGGTGAGAAGATCTCTGCAGCAGTTAGTCGCTTTAGCTGATCAACTCTCCCAGAGACTGAAGTGTTTTTACTGCAGAGCCTCAGATATTCACCTCACACACCAGAACAACATCAAGCTAACTCTGCTAACAGCTTCCGGTTTCTTCGTCCCCTACTAAAGCTTTTGGGCGGTTAACAAGCGTAAAGGTGCATTACCGCCACCTAGTGGCCTGGAGTCTGGAACAGTCAGCATTTAACTAATAAACCACACATGCCATATGATAACTTCCCCAGACAATTAATTAAAGTAAAGACAATTTGTTTTTCTATATTTTATAATATTTTTTATTTTAACCAGTTTCTTTGACAGCCACGAAAAGCAGGGTCTTTATCCAAATCTGACATTTTGTTCCTCTGGACTTTATGACCTAAAACCAAACTAAACAAGTTTTGTTGTTTTGTTTTTCATTTAACCAGCCATGAGAAGCAAACAACATTTTTTGGCTAATTTAAAAATTGTTTCATGTAATGACTGATGAGGCTGCTCACCGTGAGCCCTGATAGAAAAAACTAAAATAATAATAATAATGCTGATTAGATTACATGTGCCACATTTCATACATTAAATATAATACTACAATATATGATATACTAATAAAATACTCAATATACACATATAATACATTATTATAACACACTGGCCACACCCCGGTTCACTTTAAACCCACAAACAGCAGAAGAGTGACGTGTACGTCCTAAAGACCAGATACTCAGACACAAGAGGACCAATGTGGTTTATGTCATTCAGGGCAGTGAGGAATGCTCTGAGCAGGACACTGGAGAGACTAAACAGGTATTGCAGCTACGGTAGCCGACGAGTGTCAAAAAGGGATTTTTCTTTACATTTTTTTTTCTTTATTAACAAATTGAACAAATACAATACAAGATCAAACCAAGTACACATTGAGTTCCAGGCGAGATGGAAAGCTTTATTTTTGTTTGGTAAAGGGTGTAAAGCTGATCTAAAGTTTTGGACAAATATGTGAGGGAGAAAATATTGTTTAGTCATGGAAGCAATAAGCCAGCAGGGGTAGCTGTTTGTTTTCACAAGTTTCAGGGTGAGGTTGTTACTCACAGAAGGGATGAAGAAGGACACTAGTTAATGGCAGTCTTGTTGATTGACAGTTGTTTTTTGATATTGGTCAGTGTGTATGGTTATAGAACTGCTGCTCAAAATAAGCATGTGCTAAGGAATATTGGTAATGGTATAACTGAGCTAAGAGCAATTGATCCTACAGATTTCTTATTGGGGGAGATTGGAACATGACATGTGACGAGTGGCAAGACAGACCCCCCCCCCCCCTCAAGGTTTCAGTCACAATAGTAATTCTCTGGAAGAATTTATTAGAGATAGCTGTTTGATATTTGATGGATAAGAACCCAGGGAAGAAGGCGTCCTCTGGTATAAACAGAACCGGAAAATCTAGAATCTACTACTGGCTGGTTACTCAGTCACTGGAAAGATTTGTCTCCAAAACCTTAATCTCCAAAGCTCCATTAACTCATCACTTTATAATTGGACTAACACTTAATTTGAAGAATAAGAAAAATAAAAGTAAGGGCTAGTGGAAATTCAACACTAATTTGCTTAACAATAGTGAAATACTGTGTGAAAATTAAAGGAACAATATCTGGAATAGTGGATGATGACAACATAGTGAGCTTTTGCAATAAATGGGAATATGCAAAGTTTAAGATGAGAGAATTTTCTATTAAAAGGAGTAAAGACTTGATTAAGGAAAGATTAAGACAGGAAAGGGATCTTCTGCGTGAGATCAGTTGGTGTTGCAATAAATCAGAAATGACAAGGAAAAATGATTATATTTACAAGCTAAATTGGATGAGTCTTATAGGAAGAGAGCCCGAGGTGCCTTTATACGATCTAGAGCAAAACGGATGCAAAAGAGGGGAAAAATACAACATGCTTTAGCAAACTGGAGAATAAAAGACAGGAAAATAAAGCTATTTCAAGCTTGTTGATGAATGGAGAAATGATTGAGAAGGAAGTGTTTAGAAGAAGAAAGAAGAAACAATCTTTTATATAGCACCTCTCAAGATAAAAATCACGAGGCGCTTCACAACAAAAACAATTAAAAATAAAAAGTAAAGAAATTAAAAAATGATTTAAAAACACCAGAAAAATGGGAAAAGTAAAAATTGTGATTAAACATGTGAGGAATAGGAAAAAGAAAATGAATAAGAACAGGGTAATCAGTGGATCCAATGGCACTTATAGACCTTTCACGATGGAACTGCTCAGCATGGCACGGATGGCTGCGGTTTGGTGTGACAGGCGTTTCCAACAGCTCGGTTCAGTAAAATATATATGTGTAGTCCTCTGGGTCTATCTGTGCCACTTTTGGATGCCAGTCTAACAACCAGTATTTGCAGCGTGACTGAGACCATGATATCGTCTTAAAAACACGTTTAATTGAGGAAAATAATCATGATACAGTTGGGTCAAAAACTTGTGTTGCTTCCAGCTGCTCTGATCACAGCTGATAACACGACGCCTTACTATCAGCTGGAAGTTCAAACACAGAAAACAAACAAAATTACAAAATATTCTTTTATTTCTAATGTATTTTGGTTAAGATGTAAAGGATGAACGTCAGAAGTTCTTAAGTGGCTCTTAAAATATGAATGTAAACTAATGTTATAATAATGTTGATTGCCGTAAAGTCTTAATTTTACTTTTAGAAGGCCTTAAAAAGTCTTGCAAAGATATTAAATTTAATTTGGAGATCCTGCACATGCCTTGTTGAAACAAAAAATAATGTTTTGATCATTTCATGCATATGTAATGCACAAGGAGCCTGCATGAAACACAATTTTTTGCATGCATGTACTGTGTATGTAGAGAATGATAATGAAAATGTTGAATGTTATCCACACATTTTAAACATCCACTGGAAAACCTTATTCAGTTTTCAGTAACATGAATTTAAAATCTGTCTTTTAGCCAAACCACCAATAAACTCTCACATGATCAACAGGAAGTCACTGCTAACAGTATAAAACAGACCTGAGATCAAAACGAAACTATTCAGCACAAAACACCAACAGTGACTCAACATGGCCCATATGCAGCTTGTACCATTTGAACTGAGGAAAACTGATGAGGATCTGTTGTGTGAGTACATATACATATATACACAACTTTAAACCTGTTTGATAATAAAAATCCAGCTTCACACCGTTTCTTTGATAGCGGCTACTTATTAGTGTTAAATATTTGTAGTGATCTATCTAAATGTTCTAGTGTCACGGTGATAAACAGTTTTATCTTCATGGCTGTTAGAAAAACTAACCGTTAAAACATATATATTCATCTTTAAAACGTACAATCGCCACTGGGTGTGTTAATGCTAAAGAAGGCAAGACAGTTTATTTATGCAACCCATTTCATACACAGAGCAGAAATTCAGCAATGTGCTTTTCTGGTGCAATGAAGACACAAAACTTTCAAATTAACAAAATAGTACATTTTTTAAGAATAGGTTTTAAAATCAAATTAAAATACACAAATAAAATTAAAGACAGTTACATGCAGAAGGTGCAGCAAACAACCCCTGAAAGGTAAATAAAACCATTGCATTGCAGGTTTCTAATTTTATTTTAAAGTTGCTATCGGGGCAGATTTGAGGTCATAAGGAAGGTTTCTCTTTTGCAGCTGAACTTCATACCCGGTGGTACAACCACATTTAAGTTTCCACGCTCAGATTTAACACTGCTCAGAAAAAAACATTGTGTACTTTTTCAAATTCTTCTCCTTTGTGCTGAAACTTCCTGCAGAAGTAAAAGTCACACTCTCATAAAGTCTCTTTGCTTGTGGGTTTTTTTTAGTTGTTTGTGGTAACCTCATCCGGTCTAGAGACAGCAGAATGGCTGTAGAACCTAGAAATGGCTTCCTTGTTGAGGCCCTCAGTTTCAACTTGAGGGTTCACTTGTTTTGCTCACAGAGGTAGCAGAAGGAGAGGGAGACTTTCTCTCTTCCTAAAAGTCCTCATCTCTAAAAGTTGGGTTCCAAAAATTAACCTATGCAGACAACTACATTAGAAAATCTGTGTTTACAGTTTCTGATTATGAGCAGTGACTCACAAGAAACCTGTTGGAATCGAACCCTCTCAGGGAATAGGTCTGGCTTACTACGTCCCAGAATCATATTTTCTTTTTAAAAGGACAAACTAGCCTTTAACAGGGCCAAGAAGAAGCCCGACTCCACCCTTTACCGCTCATCTGGAGCAACAGGCCTGTTTTCACTTTGGGAACTTCCAGGTAATTTTATCAGACCGTCACATGTTTCCGCCCACGTGTATCACGCACTGTCTGTAGGGCACCAAGAGGCCTGGGGGGCACCAACCCAATCTGGCTTATAAAAAATTCAACTTCTGTGAGCCCCCCGCTCAAACACTGGTCATCACGTAGCTCCCCACCTCCCCCAGTCCGACAATCATCTTAACTGGATGGGCGCTTAGGGCACCCATGTGGCCAGCACCGGGCCTGCTCCATTTTACCAGGCTGGCCCAAAAGAAACCACTTTTTGGGCCTCTACAGGAACCAACCAAGTACCTGCCCCAAGGCAGGCATTGCCTGTTAGATTCACTGGGCAGGACTAGTGAACTCATGCTGACTGGTGGGAAATGACATCAGCAGACTTTTGCAAAATTGGAACAGTTGCTGGCGAAGCAGAATGAAAGGAAAATAAATGACTTAGCATTGACGTTACTTTAAAAATTGCTGTTTCCAAAGTCCCAACGCCGAAAAATGTGGTGGAAATCCCCCCACAACGCTGTACTTTACGTGGCTTTGTGGTCTCTTACGCATCATAAAAAACTGGAATTTCTTCTGGGCGTTGAAGGCTGTCACACAGCTGCTTTCCCGATCCCCTGAATGGATAAAATTATGGCGTTTTGACAGAATCAAACATCTTTAATGTGGGGTCTTTGAGCTGATCAATGATGTCACTCACTACCGTAACAATCGTGATATGCTTAGCAAAGTCCTGATAGGATAATTTTGTATGGAGACGCAGCGGCTGAGGACCGAGCCGGCGTATTTTCCCTGTCACCTTCATCCCACCCAGAAATTTCCTGGAACTCCTATAATGCAAACGTTGCTAGAGTCCAACCCCTATCGAAGGACTTTGGTTCCAGAGGCAATGCTATGTGCGGAGGTGAGTCCAGCTACATTTAGCTAGTACCACTAAACATCTTTCACAAGCACCAGCTCCTTCCCCACCAGAGGTGGGACATTCTATGTCTCAAATGCCAGTTTTAAGTCACAAAGGCCTCCAAGAACAAAAAAAGAAAACGTTTTAGGTGGGCAGTGCTACAAGGAAGTCAAACAAACCTGACTAAACAGGAACTTGTGACCAACTGTCAGCTCTGTGTTACCTTTAAATAATATGGTGAATATCAGTTGACTCTGAACATTGTTTGCTTTAAATGTATTCTTTTCAATCTAAAGCTTGCATAAGAATTGTTTTATTTGCATAGTTTTTTTATTATTAGAAAATGCAGAATGTCATGCACAATTGAAGCGCCGTTTGCAAATGTTTGAACAAAGCAAAAAATACCATTCAGTTGAGTTTGTGGTAGAACCTCTAAGAGCATTAACTAAAGACGTTTTCCAGAAGTTCATCTTTGAAGATTTTTTTTTTTAAAAAGGAACTGAATTCACATCTTGTTCTTGTAAAAACAAAAGAATGTGTCTTCTCATTTCATGAGTTGACTGTGATAAAACTGAATATAAAAATAAACAATGTTCCATTTTCTCCTAAAGGTGCAGAGAAGAATGAGATCAGGATGGTGCTTGTTGGAAAAACTGGAGCCGGGAAAAGCAGGACAGGAAGCACCATCCTGGGGAAAAAAGCTTTTAAATTCAGTATGTCTGCTGCTTCAGTTACATCTGAGTGTGAAAAGTCAACAGGAGAATTTGAAGGCCAACCTCTAGCTGTGGTTGATACTCCAGGTCTGTTTGACACCAAAGCTTCTGAAGAGGAGGTGATGATGGAAATTGCCAGATGCGTCTCATATGTTGCTCCAGGTCCTCATGTGTTCCTGGTTGTGATCAAACCAGGCAGATTTACTGAAGAGGAACAAAAAACTGTAAAACTCATCCAGGAGGTTTTTGGAAAAGAGGCAGCAGCTTACACAATGGTTGTGTTCACCCACGGAGATGCTCTGGAGGATGAAGAAGTGTCCATTGAAGAATCAATCCGTGCAAATCCAGATCTCAGCTCAATCATCAGTCAGTGTGGTGGAAGGTATGTCGTCTTCAACAACAAAGCTGAGGAACCATCTCAAGTCAGAGAGCTGCTGATGAAGATCCGCTGGATGGTTCAGAAAAATGGAGGAAAATACTACAGTAATAAAATGTTACGGGAAGCTAGATGTGCCATACTGGTGGTGGTAGTCCAGCTTTTGAGAGAGAATCAGGAGATGAAGCTGGATGAAGCCCGACGCCAGGCAGAGAGAAGAAACAACTTTCTTCATAATTTTCGTACAAGTACTAAAGCCACTACAGCTTTGATGGGCTCAATGGCTGCTGGAACAGCTTTTGGAAGCGTGGCAGGTCCAGTGGGAGTTGGAATAGGACTTGCTGTGGGCACAGTAACTGGATTGTATGCTGCAGCTATGATAGTCAAAAAAGAGGGTTGCAATGTCCAGTGATAAAACATTCTGATTGGATTTGATCATATTTTGAAATGTAATTCCTTTTCACCGAACATGGCATCTTTACATCTGTTTTCTGATCATTTTAGGTGTTTTTGAACACATAGCCTAGCAGTGCAGTTTGTAATGTTTGATTCAGCAGCAGAAAACGTAAATAAAAAAAAACAGAAAGGAAAAGAAAAAACCAAGTCAAACTCTGAAAGAGTCCGTAGTTTACATGATAATTCAGCTTTTGCTAAAGTTGTTGCTGTTTCTCCACCACCCAACAGCTCGAACCTTTAGAAATTAGGCTTTATTCTCTTTCGCATGTATTGATGTTCTATTGTTCTGCTTTAATGAAATCAGTTTTGTGCTGTTGTAAACATTTTGCTCTAAAGATTGTTTAGTTGACATTTTACTTTATATATATATATATATATCTCATGTACTTAAGATTTTCTTTGTTTTACTTTAATAAACAAGAATACATTTTGATGATTAAAATGTGAATGTGTTGTTGTTATTAATATAGAAGATACACAAAATGGCCAAGGGCCGTAACACTTCCCCCTTAAAAAAATTTAAGGCAGACTTTAATTTAACAATACTTCCCACCCCAAAATCCTAAAACTATAAAAACTGTCCCAAACAAATTCACCATACACAAACAGCTTTTTCCAGAAGTCCCAGGTGGGATGGTGTGAAGCGGGGGAGGTGACGATCAGCGCCATACGAAGACCAGGCCGGTTCCAAAAGCCCCGAGTCATTTTTCCAAAACACAGAGTCCAGATCTATTGCCGTACAAACACTCCCTGAAGGACAGCTATCGCTGTCTGGATGCCCAGTCCCCTTCCACGTGAAGCCTTCTCTGGACTCAAAAGGTCCCAACACCACAAAGGTAAAATCCACCAAGTGGGGAAAAGGGCTGACGACTGACCTCCATTCAGTGGGTTGAAGCAGACTCCCACAACAGGTGTATCCTGTTCACGGAAACGACAGGAGGGACCATTGAAGAGTTGCTGGACTGACATCTCCTGAAAGCATCAGATTTAAGCGCAGACCACTCACCAGCAGTCTCAGTCCCAGAGAATCCTCATCCCTATTCCAGCTGATGTCACCTCCCATACGCCACACCCACAAGCACCAAGGGAGATCAGAAAGGAGCGGCTGAAAGAAAAAAAAAACACAATAGTAAAAGTAACAAAATAACACCCAACTAGAGAACATGCATCCCTATGGTTATGGGATCAAAAGATCCCGGACAAGCCCCCATGTTACATTCCATGCCATCTAGGAAGCCTGGGGGTAACAAATGAGGATGCATGGTCTGGTGTTTTAAAATCAATATAACAAAGTTTTAGTTACAAACAAAAGAGCAATTAAAGGCAAACACAATTGAACATAAGACAAACTGGCAGACAACAGGTAACAGTAACTACAAAGTCTCTGAAATAACTAAAGCAAACTCAACTAAAAGGCATCACTAAAAACATCCAACGAGTGAGTGCCTGAGTTTGCTTAAAACCTTTAAGACAGCAAGCTTTCTCTATTAAAAAGGTTTAAAAGTTTAAAACAGAGACAAACTGTTACACAAAACATAAATTGCCAAAAACCAAAATGCTGCCGGGGAGCCGCCGCCGCCAACTAGGGATGGGAAAAATGAAGCGAAGCTTCGAGGCTTGTATCGAACCGGAAGGGGGCGTGTCCATGAAGCCCCGCTCCGAGGCTTGCTTCATTTCGCCGAAAACCACGTGACTGATGACAAACGAAGCTTCTCTTGCCTGAATCACGTGACTGGTTCGTTTTCTGTGTCACTTTCAAAATAAAAGCTGCCGAACCTCACGGTGATTTGTGGGTTTTGTTTGGTTCATGTGTCTATCAGAGTTTCAATTTATTGAGCTTGTGGAAAAAAACAGCTGTCATCTTGATTTGCATTCCAAAAATAAGTGTAAGATGTGGATCACTAACACACCACCCAATGTAGTTTGTGTAAGTCCACACTTTTGAAAACAAAATTATTTCCTTGACTGAAACAGCAGCTTCATGTTATGTGAACATATGCATAAACCACAATACAGGTTTGACAACACGTTTATTATGATGGCTGTCATGTTTCACTCCCTGCTCCAGAGACTGCGGAGCTTGCTGTCGAGTGTCAAACTGAAGCAATGTGTTCTTATATATGCAGTCTTTGGTTACGGAGCTGGGAGCTGCTGGAGCGCGATTCGAACCTCTCAGGTCACGTGACACATGACGCATGCTTTCCGAACTGTGTGACACTTTGCGGACACTTTCCGGGGTGCATCAAAGCTGCATGAAAGCGCGATGGCACAGTTGCTGGGTGTTGGTGTGTTTTGGTCGGAGTGGATTATTGAGAGTTGTTCATTTGAGAGTTGTTCATGGCAAGTGTTCCTGGCACAAGCAAGAGGAACGCTTCTGATGTTTTTGTGATGTGAAAAGATTTTATTGACGGAGTTCATCCACATTTTCAGGTTGAAACCATTTTAAAAACCATAAACTATATCTACTTCTTATTCCCGCTGGCTTCCCGAATTATTATTCACTGAAAATTAAGTTCATTCACGGCACGGGGAATCCCTCGCGCTCACGGAAGACCCCCCTCCTCACAGAGACCGGAGAGACGCTTCGCTCCAGAAGCTCCTCCCACTCTCATGTATTTTTAAACCCACAACTAGACGG
>SSNS01000829.1:19376-48228 GCA_006937985.1 Aphyosemion australe
GCCGACGACGACGACGACGACGACGACGACGACGACGACGACGACGACGACGACGACGACGACGACGACGACAGAGAGCACCTCGCTGTCCTGCTGCTCCCTGAACTGAGGGCTGGCTGGCTTTTTAAGCCGTAGCAGAGCTGATTGCAATGTGGGACAGCTGGTGGAGTCCAGAGTGGAGGCAATCAGTGGGAGAGGAGCCAGGTGCTGTTTGTTTTCTCCTCACACAGGAAGGGAGGAAAACAAAGGAGAAGATTTAAAATACAAAACACAAACGGCCAAGGGCCGTAACATTGTCATGGAGTTGGCAGGGGAAACCACCTACACTGAGGTGAGCTGTGTTAACCCACACTACCGAGATGTTTTTGGCTGCGTAGTGCTGTTGGAAAAAGCCTAAATAATGTGCCATCCTGGTTGAAAAGGACTGCTTGAGTTACTTCTGTAGGGTCCAAGTATCTCCTCATGCTACCAGTGGTGACACATGCAGTGTCAGAAAATGTAATTATTGCCTCAGTCCGACTGAAGTCAGAATTTTTAAATGCATGTAAACACCTTGGTACTGCTGAAGTCAAGCCAAACTGGATTACTCCTCATCGGGCTAAGGTACCCACATATTGCATTTAGAAAACCAAACTTCCCAGCTTAGCTGAGCTATGACTACGTAATCTGGGCACTCCCCCTTCCAGAAGTGATGACAACACAAAAGTGGTCTTCTGATAATATCATCACCATAATGTAACACCATCAAACGGTACAGAATCTACCAAATGTAACGTGCTACAGAATTGTTGTCATCCATTTCGTCGGCCATTGTGCATATCCTGCTTTCACTCTGTTTGCTTCACTCCTGCCAGTGTTTGTTTACGATTTGTGTGTTGCTATAGGCTAAACACAAGAACACCAGCACAAAAGTGGTGCATGTCACCACCTACCATCGTAGAATCAAGCGCACTTCCCTCAATCACCTGGTATTCTAACAGACATGTAAACTAGGATAAAGGCTCCCACTTTAATTAAAAAGTCTTCCTTCGAGTTTTTAAGCTGTGTGAATAAAGTCTCATTTTATGTGAATCCAATATTGTGTCATATTGTTCAAGTGTGGAATTTATTTTAACTGAATATAAAATTAATAACGTTTCATTTTCTCCAGCAGGTGCAGAGGAACAAGAGATCAGGATGGTGCTTGTTGGAAAAACTGGAGCTGGGAAAAGCAGGACAGGAAACACCATCCTGGGGAGAAAAGCTTTTAAATGTGGCATGTCTGCTTCAACAGTAACATCTGAGTGTGAAAAGGAAACAGGAGAGTTTGAGGGTGATCATCTAGCAGTGGTTGATACTCCAGGTCTGTTTAACACCAGAGTGTCTGAGGAGGGGGTGACAATGGAAATGGCCAGATGTAGCTTGTATGCTGCTCCAGGTCCTCATGTGTTCCTGGTCGTGATCCAACCTGGCAGATTTACTGAAGAGGAACAAAAAATAACAAAAATCATCCAGAAAGTTTTTGGAGAAGATGCAGCAGCTTATATGATGGTTGTGTTCACCCACGGAGATGACCTGGAGGAGGAAGAAGTCTCCATTGAAGAAACCATCAATGCAAATCCAGCTCTCAGCTCATTCATCAGTCAGTGTGGAGGAGGATATGTGGTCTTCAACAACAAATCTGAGGATCCAGCTCAGGTCAGAGAGCTGCTGGAGAAGATCAGTACGATGGTTCAGAGAAATGGAGGAAGATGCTTCACTAATGAGATGTTACAGGAAGCTAGAAGAGCCATAGGGAGGGAAATGATTAACCTTCAACGAGAGAATCCAGAAATGAAGCTGGAGGAAGTCCGACGGCTGGCAGAGAGAAACAATGATTTCCTTCATGGATCTCATGCTAGCAGAGCCTTCTGTGCTGCACGGACTGGAGCGTGTACTGGTGCTCTTGGATCCTTGGGAGATGTCTGGGAAGCTACAGTGGGTAAAATACGTGCTGTAGCCGTGACGGCTAGAGATTTGTGCAGGATCCAGTGACAAATTCAATTTGATCACATTCTTCTTAATGCTACATGTAGCTTAAAACAGCAAGCCAGACTCTAAACTCCCATTTAAAAATGATTACATTTGAAACCATGAAAAGTTAGATATTTTAATTAGTGAGAATTCAAAATGATTTTTCAACTCAGGAGTGATGTCTGTTGCTCCACCACGCCCTCCACCCTCTGAGCATGAGCTCTGTGGTGGTGGCATTTTATTCTTCTCCTTTATCTGTCCTGCTCTGCTTCGAAAACCCTTTATGTGAGCTCCAGTCATTAGATTAGATTCAAATATAAATATCTTCCTCCAGACCCTGTAGAAAGCCTTTCTTCCTTCATGACTGACGAGCTAACGGCTAGTCCAAAAACAGCTGCTGCCTTTTACAAACAGCTCCAATCTCCTTATCATCGCAGGAGTTCATGTAGGGCTATTTTACAAAATTTTACATTGCCATCTGTTATTAATCACAGTTATTTACGTACAGTTCTATAGTTATTTAAAAGTGTAAACAGCAATCAGCAGGAATTACTTATATTTCTGGTGAAAGTGTGTAAATAAATATTTGCACAAACGTGTTAATTTTGTAAAACTGAAGCAGTTTTAACATGGCAGCAACACGCTTTGATCTTTGATGGTTTCACATGCTTTATAGAGGCTCAAAGATCAGCTTTCACCAGTAGCGTTCTACATGACCTTTCACACTGAAATACAATTTAGAATGTTTTAAATGTAGCAGCAACACCTCAGAATAACAAGTTGACTTTTTGTTCATTAATGTTTGCAGGATTTGTTTGTGCACGGCCCTCCTGAGATCCCATCATGGTAAATAGGTCACTACGAGTGAACATATTCACTAGATATAAGGCCAAAACATGTTATTTGAGCAAAAACAAATCTATTTTATTTGTTTCTGATTAAAGTACTTCATACTGTTTTCTTCAAACGTATTTTTTCTAACAATCATTTGAATATGTGATATGTGCAGGGTAATGCATTCATCCTAACCATCAGGTTCAGCGACCTTGAACCAAGGAAACTCTGCACACGTGTAACTAACACCACACATAAAATAGAACATTGTTTTCTCCAATTATCTGTGTGGACACTGAAGGCAGCATCTGCCAGTAAGAGTAAAACATAGACATGAAGACAATGTTCAATATCATGTAATAAAGCAGGGGTTCCCAAATTGGGGGTCGGGACCCCCAAGGGGGTCCCCACAAGATTGCAGGGGGTCCCCAAAATTTTGTCTTTGCTGAGGTTGTGAGGTTAACAAGATTTTATTTGTAAAAATTTCATTTATAAAATCCCAATAACACACCCTACAGTATAATCAGAACTCCATATAAAAGTTATAACTCAGTATGTCTGTAGAAAGTTTGTAAATGATCACATTTAATGTGTTTATGCGTGTAGGAGTTGGGTTTGGGTCCTGGCTTATTTTGGACACGAGAAAGGGGGTCCTCAAAGAAAACATTTTGGGAACCCCTGTAATAAAGCATTAACTACTTTATATTTGTGTACAGCTCCCTCTGCTGGAGAAAGCTGAAGAGTGCAGGTGTGTGGTTCTTACTGAAATCATAGATTAGATCTTTACTGAATAATGAACATTTAATGGTTGATTTTTATAAATAAATGTATGAATATTTTTGATGAATACAGACAGAAACAAGTATATTTTAAACATATTTTACTGTTATTGTGTTTCTCTATTCATTCAAAAGGGAACCTAGAGTTTTTCTATTTTCTATTCAACAAGAAACAAAAAGAATCAACTCAACTCAACTCAACTCAAACTTTATTTATAAAGCGCCTTTCAGGCACGGGAGTGACAACAAAGCGCTGTACATAAAAACAAGATAAAAAATTAAAAACAAGAAAAATAAAAATAAAACAGCATATAAAATTACAGTAAGGAACACTAAAAACAGACTAATGGCCAGAGTTAAAGGCCAGATCAAATAAAAATGTCTTTAGCCTACCCTTAAAAACTGCCACAGAGGGCGAAGCCCGTACAGAGTAGGGTAGCTCATTCCAGAGCTTCGGGCCTGCCACAGAGAACGCCCTGTCTCCTCTTGTCTTCAGGCGGGTCCTAGGGACCGAGAGCAAAAGACTATTGTCCGAACGAAGTGCCCTTGACGGGGTATATGGCTGAATCAGTGCCTGCAAGTATGATGGTGCCAAACCATAAAATGACCTAAAAACTAATACCAAAGTTACGGAAGATATCCCCCAGCGGAAGAATGTAAATCAGAAACAGCAGCGGTCCTAGCACAGAACCCTGGGGAACACCCCAGGGAAGATGTGAAGAGGCAGATGAAAAACCACCCATACTGACGCTAACTGTTCTATTTGCAAGGTACGATCTGAACCATTCTAGGGCCAAACCTGAGACTCCCACATATTGTCCAAGGCGGTCAATTAGCACATCGTGATCCACCGTGTCAAAAGCAGCGGTGAGATCAAGCAAAATGAGTAGGACAATCTTGCCATGATCAGTGGCAAGCAAAATGTCATTCATAACTCTCACCATTGCCGTCTCAGTACTATGCAGTGCTTTGAAGCCGGATTGAAAAGTTTCTAACAATTCATTTTCAAGGAAGAAAAAGGCTCTTATTTTACATCTAGCTACTTTAACAACTGAGTACATGTTAATTAAACAGCTTAAGTGAACAATCATGAAAAAATGTGTGTTTACAACTCATAACAACTCCAATCTCAAAACTGTATTAGCAGGTCATCCCATTACATCGCTGCCAGTTTCTCATCACGCAGTTTTAACTCCACTTTGTAGCCCCAATTTTCCAAGTGAATCCAATTTATTTAGATTTAATAGCTTCCTTCTAAACTTTTGAACTAACAGTGGAATAAATTAAATGTATCAAGTTACTATTTGTTACAATGCTAATTTCACACACAGTGAAAACAAACCTCTGGGTGGCTTTAGCATGATTTATAATAGTATATAGTAGTTATAGTTATAGTATAATAGTATATAGTTCATCCTGATCCTTTTGAGGCTCCATTTTCATTTGATGAAGGATGGACTCTAAAGTAGCAACTCTCCCTTCTTAGGCTGTTTTAAAAAGAACTGTTTCAGTCAAAGAAGCTTATAAATAAATAAATAAATAAATAAATAAATAAATAAATAAATAAATAAATAAATAAATAAATAAATTGCAGTTTCATTAGCCCACATCTTCCTACCTCGATTTTGTTTCTCTGTACCGTAAAAAGACACAGAGTGATACCTCGTGTTTTTCCTATTCCAACTCTGAACAATCTCTGCACGTGATTGGTTAATCCGCTGACACTTCTTTGTCTGTGATTGGTCCAAAAGCCCAGCACGTGACGTCTAAAGCGGAAGAAGACGCTGTCAGGTTTCCTGCACCTGTGTGGCGATTGTAGCGAGGAAATAATGTGAAAACAGAAAAGTAACGGGTTTTTGTGGAGGTTTCTGGAATTTTAAATAACGTGTTACTGCGACAAAGAGCCAAAAGCAGCAGACGAAATGATTTTAGTGTCGTACTTGTTGTTTTTGGTGACATTTTCGTCGGTGGGAGCCGCTAAGACTGAAGGAGACGATGACTGGGTTCATCTGCCGAACAGATGTGAAGGTAAAAAATGGAGATCAGCTAATTATCACTAATAAATAAACATTATTCATTATAATCTGACTGCTGGTGTCCAGCTGTAACAGCTCTAGGGGTTATTTATTGTTTACATCGATTAGATCATGTTTACAACAGGTTTAATTCTGTCTGATAAGGAGAAAATGAATAATTAATTGCTGCATTAGGATGAAATGATCACCTAAAACTTTATATTTATCCTCACATGACCTTCTGAATCGTTTATTGACTTTGTGACATGTCTGTAAACTCTAATGTATCACTGGATAATTCAGTTATAGTCATTTTAAAGCTTTAAATTAGGAAGCACAAAATGAACCAGAAATCAACTATTTATAGAACTTAAATAATATAACAAACCTGTAAATAACACCTGATACAAAAAGTAGCACTAATGCCTCAAATAAATCAGTCAGCTGGATTTTTGCCTTGTTTTGTGAATCATTTTTGTCAAAACTGAGATTTTCATCTAAAGTAAGACGAGTTCTTACGGTTGCCTCAAACATCCTTGAATTTCATCCAGGTATTTAATAGGTTTTTGAGCGGTTTCCAGCTGTTCATCTGTCTGGAAATCATCACTGGACAATCTTAAAAACTCACCTTCAACGTGTTTGAATTAGATTTTGGCAAAACTAAGAATAAACAGTTTTATAACACAAGTTCATATTTCTGCCTACAGCTTTTTAAAGATGTGAGTTGATTCAGAAAAATATACTTAAATGTGTTTTACTTTATTTCATTGGTTGTATCTGCTTGGAAAACTTTTCCTTAAATGAGGAATCTGAATTTCACGATGTTTGTGACAGTTTAGTAACAATTATATGATGTGATTAAATTCAAATATTCACTCGTCACTATAGAGGCATGGGGATTTTTGATGTTTTTAGTTTCTATGGATAGAAAATAATTTTTTTTATCTCAAATTTATTTAGAATTTAGTTTTTTTTTATTTCTTATTCATAAAAATTGACACCTTTTAATAAAGAAACTGTTGCTTCTCAGCTGAAAACTAAAAGTTTCTGTTTTTCTCTCCTGGTCTGAAGTCTGTAAGTTCGTCAGCATCGAGATGAAGTCGGCTTTTGATGAAACAGGAAGAACCAAAGCGGTGATCGAGAGCAACTACAACTTCATCGACGGGAAGGGGGCTCCGCCGGTCAAATACGTCAAGTCGTGAGTTTAAACTTGGTTCTGATTTTAGTTCAGAGTCAGACTGAAAGCAGCAGAAGTGAAACCAGCTGTGTGTGTGTGTGTGTGTGTGTGTGTGTGTGTGTGTGTGTGTGTGTGTGTGTGTGTGTGTGTGTGTGTGTGTTAAAAGAAGCTGGTTTTATAACAGATATAAGGCAGAAGACTGATTTATAATCATGTTTCTTGTTTTCATTCATTAATATTTGTTGTTTTCTGGTCATTTATCAGCAGATTTGAGCTCCAGTTTGTTCTCAGACTAACATTTATGATAACAAACGTGGACCAGCTGTGTTACCTGATGTAGTTTTAGTGTTTTTGCCGCCATCAGAGTGGTACTGAGCTCAGATTGTCTCTGATTTAGACTCAAACATGGATATTCCAATAAAACCCAGCTCCAGGCTTTACCCTGCAGGTGTTTATGTTTGTTTTGGGCTGGAGGTGACAGGAAACGGACCGATCTGAAGAGCTGAAGCAGTGTGAATCTGACAAAGTCCACTTAAACGCTCCAAAGTCAGGAAAACCTGGAACTTCTTAGACGACTAGAAGAGAAAAAGACAAAATGAAAATGAACTAAATAATGTTGCTTGTTTAACGTCATCAACGACTTTTTCTGAATCCCAGACCTAAAACCCATTCCTAAAATAGTGATGATGTAATCAGGCCAGTAAAACAAGCTGAAATCATCTAAAACTGATAAAAAACAAACAAAAGAAACAAATTTTACAGTTAAAATCAAAATCGACCTGAAACTTTAATAAAGAAGGGGTTAGTGTCCTAACAGAAGCTGTCCTGTGGTCTCCAGGGACCTGAGGTTCATCGAGGTGGTGGAGAACGTGTGTCAGAGGCTGCTGGGGTACAACCTGCACAAGGAGAGGAGCGGCAGCAACCGCTTCGCTAAGGTCAGCGTGTGTCTGAGCAGGTTTAATACTTCCACCTCTACGGTTCTGGTCTTTCATGATACCGTTCCTAAATGTTGACATTCAGAAACTTTTCTAAAGCCGGAGACTAAATGAGTTTATAAAACTCTGAAAACTTGTTGAAGGTCTTTTAGGCTCCAGCTTAGAAAAGCTGAGGATTGTGTTTAAATAAAAGCTTTTTAAATGACAGCTGTTCATCATAGTCAGACAAGCGCAGCAGAAGCAGCTCGAACGTTTCTGTTTTTGTGTTTAAATGAAAGAACGAGTATTTCTGCTGCCGCCCTGTAGAATAAACAACCCGTGTCTGTGTTTAGGGCATGTCGGAGACCTTCTCCACCCTTCATGGTTTGGTGAACAAAGGAGTGAAGGTGGTGATGGACATTCCTTACGAGCTCTGGAACGAGACGTCTGCAGAAGTCGCCGACCTTAAAAAGCAGGTGTGTGTGCTGCTGGAGAGGAGCTAAACTCAGATCAGATGTATCTAAACACCTGCTGTTGTTGTCAGTGTGACGTGATGGTGGAGCAGTATGAGGAGGTGATCGAGGACTGGTACAAAGGGAGCCAGGAGGAGGACCTGACCACCTTCCTGTGTGAGAAACACGTCCTGAAAGGAAAAGACAAAGGTAGGATAAAAACAGACGTCATCAGGAGCTGAAGCGTGGAGGGCTTCATGAACAGCCTGTGTCTGGTGAAATAGTCCAACAGGACTGATGGGCTAATGTCAGCTAAATGAGCAGAAACCTTCCTCCTGGCCCGGAGCCCTGATGGTTACGCTTGCAGTCGGGTTTATGAAATAAGGATTAATGGAACCAGTGAGAAGTTTAGGAGATTAAAGCTGCTTTAGTAGGGCTGGACGATTGGATGGATTTATCGACCAGCAGTGATGGGCGAAGCCTTCAACGGTCGTTTTTTATTAGAGTTGGTCTCTTCCATGTCAAACCTTTAGTAAGCTAGCATTCTTGTGACTCCAATAATAAATAAATCAAGGATAACAAGACTTGCATCTATAATCCAACATCAGTTACTGCTGAAAACATTCAAGATTTCCGTCAGATGTCTTTCTCACCATAACTTCTGTTAGCATCATCATATTAAACTCTTGGTCAACATCTTACCTGAGCCAACAGGTGAAGGGTTACCCCCTCTGCTGAGGAAAACTCTGGCTGATAGATCAGAAACCCCGCCCCTTATTCTCACACGTGTGGGTCAAACCGGTTGCAGGACAGGATAATGTTGACTGACACATCGAATAACCGATGAAATTTAGAAAAACAACGATCTCTCACGCGAGGCCCAATCGTTGTCTGCTTCCAGAAACGGGTTAAGAACGATTGTGATTGGTGGATCGCCGTGTGTGTCAGGCCAAAAAAAAACCTTTTACATGTCGCCCAAACGTACTGCAGCAGAGCCGTGAGCTCATCAGTGCTGCTAGAGTGCTGTTCAAGAAGAACGATCTCTTTAAATGCTCTAAGATAACAGCTGATTCTGTGTTGCGTTGTTTATTATTATTTAACAGAAACTAAACTAAAACACAGAATCCACAGAAGCACGGCCACGTCGCTGCATCGCTCCTCTCCTCTGGAGTTTGGTTTGGTAGATCTCACTGATCTTCATCTACATGTAGCTGAAAACATGTTTCTGATGTTCCAACAGAGACTTGATAAGTTCTGTAAATAAAGATTCTTCTGCTCGTCCCTGAGGAGGAACGCTCGCCATTCATTTAACCTCTTATTTTGTCTCACACTAACATTTTTCTCCCCTCCTCCAGCCTGCCTGGCTGAGGACTGGACTCCCAAGAAGAAGGGGGACCAGGCAGCGATCGCAGAAGACAAGAAGAAGAAAAAGAAGAAGGGAGGCAAGAAGGGCAAAGGCAAGGGGGAGGAGGGGGGAGACGGGAGCTCAGATAGAGAGAAGAGCAGCAGGAAGAAGAAGGTGAAGAAGAAGAAAAAGGGCAAGTCTCCGGTGGAGAAGCTGGATGGAGGGATGACGTCAGACGAGGACATCCAGCCACAGGTGACTCTGTCTGGGCAGAAGACGGAGCTGTGAGTCCTGATGGGTCTGGGTCCAGGCCTGCTGCTGTTACTCAGTCCTAAAGGTCCAAACATCTCAGGTTCTGATGTTTTAGGACCTTCATCTACGGATACAATCTTCTCACTAGCTGTTATCTCTTAGATATGATTTAGACGTTTGCTTCTGCTCTTTAGGAACTTCTGTTGATCCAAACGTACGAAAGAGGAGGAGGAACTTCAGCTGAACCACGTTAGATAACTGAGGTCATCAGCTGTGTTTTATGGGACTAGATGAGTTTTTAATTCATTCTAGAGCTGAACCTGCATCAGTTCATTTATTAGCTTCAGAATCAGATCTATGGAATGTGCAGCTTTTCTGCTTCATGTCAGTATTGAGTTGAAACCTGAGCAGCTGTCTGAGTTTTTAGGTTTTTCATGAAGAATCTCTCCATAATGTTTGTTTTCAACAAGCTTTAGTTTAATATCAGGTCTGTGTAACCTGGAGTCGTGTGTGTGTGTGTGTGTGTGAGTTATGAAATCACCTTTAGTTGTTTCAATGATGCAAAGTTTCCTTTAATGAGACATAATGTGGTACTTTCATTTCTGTTCCTGTTTAATGAAGCATTCATGTGTTTGTGTGTGCTGTAAAAAGCTGCTATTTAAGGCGTGTGTGTGTGTGTGTGTGTGTGTTAACCTCAGCTAAGGCTAAGGCACTTATGTGTGTGTATGCGTGAGTTTTTACAAGATTTTTATTCTGAGATGAAAATGCTAAACTTTGTCGTATCAAAGCTGAAGTTTTTTAATCGTGTGAATAAATAAAACAGGTGAGTAAATATGTGCAGTGATTATTTCTGCTCTCAGCTAAGACTTTATTGAAGGTTAAATAACTTTTTCAAAATGGGATTTAAACATTTAATTTGAATTAATCACAGCACTGAGACTGCACTGATTAAGGTATTAAATGATATTCGTTAGTGCTGGGTATTGTGGCCAATTTCCTAAATCGATTCGATTCCTAAGGCTCTCAATCAATTAATCACGATTCGATTCGATTAAATTCAGTCTGGTCTTAAAATATTAATAATTTTTGGATAGGATCATATGTGCATTTAGCGTCTTTTTACATTCTTTTCATTTAGTGGCTTATTGTTGGAATTGGGTGTTGCTGAGGTAGAAAACAATGTTTCTATCGTTTAGACGAGCTCCTTCCCGTTAAGTAGATGTGCATTTTTTATATATTGGTACACATTAAGCATGTTTTTTGAACAAATTTGTACCCGGAAGTGCCTGCAGATCCGGTCCCAAGTCCGTCTGGTTCAAGGGGAAAAATTGATCTTAGGCCTAATGAATCGATTTTGCAAAATTTATATAAAATCGATTAAATCAATTTTTTACCCAGCACTAATACTCGTCTAAATACGGATCAGGCAAACATCTGTTCTGATGATTCTCGATCTCAGTGCAGCTTTTGACACTGTGGACCACAACATCCTTCTTGATAGGCTCCTAAACTGGGAGGGACTATCAGCCACAGTCCATAGTTGGTTCCCTGGTTCCTCCATTCATTACTCACTTGTGTATTTTGCAACATAACACCACGGGAGTGACGTTCGCTCAATATCAGAGAAGGAAAACCAGCCGGGTGCTACTACTTCAATTTTAGGACAAACTACCAGAGTCCCAAAAAGAAAAACACCATTTGAAATCACGGACAACAAAAGACGTTTGGACCTAGAAAACGGTGACCGGTGTTGAGCGCTATCTCGTTTCCTCTGGCAATGTGGGTGTCCGGTTCTGGTGGAAGTGGATCCAGGGGAGATACCATAGGGGAGGGGTGAGTGTTCCGTGACTGTGTTGCGTTCAAAACCTAGCTTGTTTGCAGATTCGTTATAACAGCTTTTTATATTTTGCTCCAAAAAGCTCAAACTGTCTTCAAATCTTTTAAAACTGGTCTTGATCAATGTTTCTTATTACTTTCTGAACTTTACCTCTTTTTTAAGCCATTTTTCTGTTCAGCACCAAATAATTTTCAATTATTCGTTTTAGCCTCATAAGTCTGACATGTAAACGTATTCAGGCACAAAGCTGCTGAACTCAATAGACGAAACAGTTTCAATAAAGTTTCACATACAAAAGAGCAGTAACCTCCACTTCCTGTTTCAGCTGTATCCAACATGGCCGCTGCCTGCTAACCTTTTGGAAACCTGTCAGCTAGCGAGTTAAAACATGAAGTTCTTGAGCAGCGTTTTAACACATTCACAACAGAATGACTATGTTTTTTAAACAAACTGTCCTGACATGAAATTAAACATAAATGAGTAAATGTTACTTTAACCTCAGCTTTGTATAAATTAGCTAAAACATTAGCGCTACTGGATGTAGCTTAGCTAACATTTCTTTGTTATGTGTCTTCATCAAAGGTAAGCAGATCTTTTCTACAGCTTGTCAAAAGAATTGTTTGTTTGGAAAACTGATGTGATTTGGGAATTTGCTGCTTATTTAATGCTTTGGGTTTAGCTTCTTTGAAAAATCAAACAAACATGAATTGAGATTGAAAAAAAAAGTAATCTCAGGTCAAATGTAATTTCTTGCTGGTTTTTATAGGTGCTAAAATTCAGTTTTATGTCAGTCATTGTTTGTATTTTTCACAGAAAATCTTAAATTATTGTTTGTGGCGGGCTTCTAGGGCTGATTTAAAACCACTTATTTAGGTTCTCTGTTAAAACGGTTGACTAAACTCTGTCGCTTGGATTTATCAGACAAAGAGAAATATTTGGTAAATCTAAAATCCTTGTGCTAATTTGTGTTATTTGTGTTGCTGTATGCTCTGTTTTCTGTAGATTTCTACAGCTAATTGGTATTTTTATTGAGTATAAACTGAACTTGGGCTGATAATTGGAAACAAATCTGAGTTAAACTAACAGAATTTTTTTGCTTGATCAGATTTGTAGTTTGTTGCCTAAATAATAAGAACTCTGTGGCTCTTTTGAAAATGTTGATGTATGATCACAATCTGTTTTTTGTGCAGTACCTGTATTAACCAGCAGGTGTCAGCCTTTCATTTGGTTTAGTGAGTCTGTCTCAGAATAAAGATGACCTGTAGTTACATCTACTTAACCAGAAACAAGGCGTGTGTGTGTGTGTGTGTGTGTGTGTGTGTGTGTGTGTGTGTGTGTGTGTGTGTGTGTGTGTGTGTGTGTGTTTTACATCCCTGTGAGGACACGGGGATGCTGTGAATCTCCTGGTTGGGCTGAAACCTGTGGTCTTCTTGTGTTTTTGTGACCAAATGAAGATTTTAATGATTGAATTAGAATCCTGCAGTGGCCTAGAGATCATATTTGTGTTTAACGTTCTTGTAAATAATTATTATAAAGTCCTTTGAGGACTGAAAGTCACCTGCTGTCTATTATTAATCATTTTATGTTTAGAAACCTTTAGATCAAGCATCTTATGCAGATGGTTGTATCTCCATTGCACATAAGATCACAGAAACAATAAATGCTGCAACATCATCATGATTTAGATGCTTTCTGCCTTTCTGAGAGGCAACTTTAGGAGGCACCGGTGACCAAATAAATAACAAAAATACACGAACCCTTTTGGGGTTTGTGGGTCCACTGTTCCTCTGTCCTTGTACGGCTCTGACCCACTCATACCAAGTTTGGTCGGTTTCTATTGATTCCAAAATAAAAAAACAAATGTGAAAAATTCTCATTCTAGAAGTAAAAGCATAAACTAGGACGATTTATTAATGCTATTATTGCTGGTGTGTAACGGTGTGTTCACTGACCAGGTATGCAAAACACAAAAAAAGATCTTTGAGGCTCTGATTGGCCGATCACCAACCAGTTATTGTCTTTGGTTCATCTAAGAATACAACTTTATTAAATTATGATCAAATTAAGACAAATATGCAACCAGTGAATTTACTTGATTGTTATTTTGAATCCACTCCCACGCCCCATGTGACCCTACTATTGATGATACACGATTCAAAATTGCACATTTAGTCCAATTTTAACAAAAAAGTTGTGAGATTAAAATGGGTTTTAAACCTTTTTGAGGAAACTTCCAAGAACGTCTAAACTTGAGCTGCTTCCTGCCTGATCTCAGCTCTTTAATAAGATCCCTGAATCCCAGAATGGAAAATATTCCCTGTTTATTCTTATATTAATGTCTGATTCCAGCTGTGTGCTCCTCCAGTTGATCCTTCAGCTTTGTTCACATCAACACGTAACAAGCTGAAGCCAGAAAATGTCACCTCTCGCCAGCTCGCTCTGATCTGACCTGAATCTGACGCCCAACAAGGAAAACAACTAAAAGGTGCTAAAACCTTCAGAGAGAGCGCTGAAGTTTCTTAGAGTGTAATGAAGAAGAACGACACGTGTGAAGGAGGAAGATGAGCTCCAGATCTGATGGACTCATCCTTCAGACTTGACTTTGATGACCTGCCGGAGCTTCAGAGGGTCACGTTTAACTCTGTGACTCATTCTGTCTGATTTGTTTCTGGTTTGTGGCGTTCCCGTGTCATGGAGGCTAAACAGAAGAAAATCTAAAAGCATCACTGTTCATCTCCGCCTGACCTCCATTACTTTCCATGCAACAAACATTGAGCTGGAGGAGGGGGTGGAGTTGGAAGGAAACAGCACGAGGAAGGTTCGGTAAAAGAGAAAACAAGACAAACCCCTCTGATCCATCAGCTACCGCTGCCCTTTTTCCTCCTCCGAGTGGACATCCTCAGCGCTCCAATTCATCTTCCTTCTCCTCACAGCCGTGTTCTCGGGGAAGGTCAGAACCCAGAAAATAGGCTGCACACCGGGCCTTTAGTCACCAGACACCCTTCACCTGCCTCCCAACACCAGGAGTCCTCACAAGTGGGACACCACCGCAGCCCAAAATACACCTGGTGGAGCAGCAGCGCCGCTCACCTGATCTCTGCTTTTGCTCTGTGTTCACGCTGATTCTGTCGTCCTTTTGGAGGAAACAGAAACTGGGACGAGTCGACATTTTGGTCCTCTTAGGTTTGGGAAATGGTTCTGAATCATGTCAGGAGCTGCTGGTTGATGCAGAAGTTATCTGTTGGGTTGTGTGTGTGATTTCAGCTTTCAGATATGAGCAAAAATATCATAATAATGATTTTTTTAACACGGGTTGATAAATGTGATCTTAAGACTGCAGCGAGTGGCGGGGTTGAGATGTAAAGACAAGGCGGGTTTATTTATGTAGAACATTTCATACACAGAAGCAAGAACGTAAAACATTAAAATCAACGTGAAAACATAAAACAGCAGATTCCATCCATTTTCATCCGCTTATCCAGGGTTGGGTCGCGGGGGCAGTATGCAGAGAGGCCCAGACTTCCCTCTCCCCAGCCACTTGGACCAGATCCTATGGGGGAATCCCAAGGCGTTCCCTGACCAGCTGAGAAGCATAGTTCCTCCAGCGTGTCCTGGTCTTCCTTTGGGTCTCCTCCTGGTCGGACGTGCCTGACAAACCTCACCAGGGAGGAGACATCATAATCAGATGTCCGAACCGAACACCTCCCCTTGTGTTTTGCCCTCATTCTGCCCCCTTGCACTGACTATTAAACCGTCGCCACCAGCTGGTTGAGTATACCTTCAGAATGTTGGTAAGCAGGACTAAGCATTAAAATCCAGTTTAGATCCAGTGACGTCCCAGTGTGTCTTTTAAAGCTTGACTTTTAAACTTTGCTGGAAAGCAGGTGAAACGGATTGATGCACAGATTAAACCCCAGAACAGGAACAATGAAACCACTCAGTGTCAGCGCAGATTTCCTAACGCACCCTGATCCCTGAGCCTCGTGGGGGCGACGCGACAACGACACTAACGGCAGACCGTGTGGCATTTAGAGCAGAAAGGTGTGACATGCAAGCCTTCACACTCGCTGTCTGTCACACACACTCGTATTTGCATAGACTCACTCCGATGCGCTCCTCAGGGCCTGCCATTAATAACAGCTGACCTTTGCACATTTAGGACTGTGAAATGATCACACAACAGACCTGAGGACAGCGTCTCACAACTCGCTTCATGTTGTATCGCTGCATCCTTCCATCCTGGGTTTTTGTCTCAGTGACGTCACGGTTAGCAGTTCATCATGTTTTTGCAAAAAGGCTGGTTCATTAGAGGTGAACTCAGTGTGTGTGTGTTAGAAGAATCTCATTAATAAATTTCTTTATTGAATATTCATCTATAAGTGATAAACATTTCAAGTCAGCACAAATCAAGATGGCTGCCACAGCCAACTGACCTTAGAAACCCCAAAAATGGCTCCAACTCTAGAGAAACATTTCAAACCAGAGCACATCTTAGCTAGTAGAAGCGACCCATTATCTAGGCGTTCCACCGGATGCGTAAGCAGAGAACTTTGAAGGGGCAGGTGCTCAAGCACTCCCTAAAGCATGACCACGAGGTCATGAAATCAACAAAAAATTGCAAAATATTTATTTTTGTTGTTGAACAACTGGAAATCTGCAGTGTCTTTTATTTTGAAAGTTTCCAGTTGCTTTACACGGCTCTCTTGTTTGACTTCCTGTCTGGCCTGATTTGAACTTGACGCGTTCTGGAAGTGTAGCATGTAGAACATAGACCCGAAGCATAAATTTAGCAGAGCGACGTGACACAATAGCTACGTTTACATGCGTCAAATTTCCCCAATCCGATTCAAATCTCGGTTGATCGGAAATCCCAAATCTCTGTTTACATGGACACTAACTGGAATGATCCGATCATGCCGCGATGCACGCACCATAGGTTGCGCATGCGCAGAGTTGTCTTTCCCGGAAGAAAAATTGTAAACAAACGGCATCTCGTCCGCACGTCTTTTCCCTTGCATTTTATTTGCTTACTAGCTTCGGTGAATTCCCGCTTCCTGCATCTTTAGATGCACTTGAGTGTATAACTCGGCATTTCTAGCCGTTCGGCCACCGAGACGTTCAGTAATATTGAGCTCCCGTAGTATTTCCAGTAAAAAATAGCGTCGGCAACAGATCACTTCTGTTTACCGTGGAAGGAGGTGACGCTGCAGTTGCACACATGCGCAGTGGGCATTATTTTATCCCAACGATCCGAATGGCTGTGTACATGGACGCCAATCGGATTGACGATCGAACAAAACCACCTCTCTCAATCGGAATGAAATTTCATTCGGATCAGGCCGAATCGGATCAGAATATTCCGATTGACATGTTTACATGACGAATTTTTGATCCGATAGGGCGTTCGTTCCGATTACTTGTGCCCATGTAAACGTAGCTAATGTTTCTAGAACACATCCAAAAGGCACCACTTAGTGGCCGATGGAAACACTTCCATTGACTACTGGCGACTAATGGTTGTGTACTACACTTTGTCGACGTTACACGACGCCTACAATTCCCGTGGAAATCTGGGGATAGGCATTCATTTTTACTAGAGACCACAGCTAATTTATTGATAAAAAACAGTGAATGAGAGCTTTAATATTTGACCAAATGGTCCTGGTTTAAAGCTTTTGTTTGAAAGACCGTTCACGATTCACATTCTTACATTTTTGAAAAAATTTCACGTAGTTTTTTTTTCCATTTGTAGTAAACCTGTACCAAACTGTGACTCAGGTGGTTTTTGTTCATGCCGAGAATTATTAGAAAGCATCTTTAGTCTTTTACGTCAGTGACGTAGTTTAAAAAGCCTTTTTAAGTCAACATGTCTGAACTAAGTGTGTTCTCTCTATCTCAGTCAGTGTGCAGATACGGGTTGTAATGCACCTTTAAGCCAACTGTAGTGATGCTAAGTGGGTCTGGTTTGAGTTTGTAGAAACTCAATGAAACAATCCTCAAACAATTAGACCAAAACTTTTGCTCAGCGTTGCTTTTTTGTCTAGAACCAACCAGCTGAAACTTCCTATGAAAGCTAAATTCAAAGTGTGTTTTCTTGGCGTGAAATTTGAGAGAACCCAACTCTGCCAAACCTACTTCTCCTTTTCTTTTGGTTTGATGTGAACGTTTTTAACCGGATAAAAGCAAAGTGACCAATAATTATTTGCCAGTTCGCTTCTCAGTAAAGTGGAAGTCGCTCTCGGCTCGTCTCTCTCCCAGAGAGGTCGACGGACGACAGAGGAACGTCCATTCTGTTGTTGCTCCCTCCTTTGCTCTCCATCTGTTTTCTAGCTCGTTGCGGTCCAACCGGAACACGAACCAAACTAAACTCTGATGACCAGCTGCTATCTTTGTGGAGGGGTCAAAGGTCGTCCAGCTAAAACAACACACAAACGTACACCGGCTCCCTGCAGATCAATTTTCGCCTCCGTCGCCCTCGGTCCACTTCTCGAGTTATTTTAATTCCTTCCATCGTTCTCACGTTCCTCCTCTCTCTGGTCAAGTGTTCGCTCTGCCTGCCAAGCTCCTCGCAGTCTGGAAAAAAACAAAACACACTTTCTAATTTGATATCCGTTTGGGTCCAGTTTTGTCCAAAGTTGGAGTGTGAGTGGCTCTCTCTTTGTATTCCCATGATGCCATATGGGCCACACACACTCCCCCCCCCACAGGAACACGACCAACAGAAATAGTTGCTCCAATGTTTTGGCTGAAGAGTCCGTGTTCTTTTGTTCATGTTGATATCAGTGTCAGTGTTTGTGTTTCTGTTGTGTTTTACAGCTAAAACCACCAGATTCTTTCTAGTTTGGCCTCGTTTTTAATCATATTTACAACAAGTTTGTTGTTGTGATTCACAGAAAAACACAAATTCTGAAGGTTTTCTATTCTAGTGCAAAGAATTACAGCTCACTGTGGCTTAGATGTACGTTTCTTATATAATCCTTCATATGTCCAACACATCTGGTTCTTTCCCATCATCCTTAGCTTCTCTTTGTTGATGTTATTGCATAAAAGTTGGTTATAATTAGTGATAAAGATAAAACGTGCACGGTTAACATTAATAGTAGCATCATGTCAGCATTGGGTTTGTTCAGATGTAAAAAAAAAATATCACATTTTAGCAAATTTACCATACCACTTTATTTGTTAGGCACTTTTGACACAGCATTACAGCCGACCAAAGCGCTGCACATTAATAATAAAACAACAAGCTAAATAATCACAAATAGTACAGTTAAAAAGAAAGGATTAAAAACCAAACAGGCAATTCAATGTGAAAGTTGTGAAAAATGTGCTAAAATGTTTACAAATTTCAAGTCATGCTGGATGATTATTCATCCCAGTCGGTCTCCCTTCCCTGGGGGGTTCCTCAAGGTTCCATCCTTGGACCATTACTGTTCTTCCTTTATTTTTACCTGGCTTTTAACCCTTAAACCTGGTTTTAGTATTAAGTAGATACGTTTTCCTCCCTTCCATCTTAATTGCTTAATTTTACATTTTCTGCACTGAGGAATGTTTTATTATAATAATAATAATAATAATAATAATATTAATAATATAAAAATAGTACATTATTATTAAGGTCATGATAATATATGTAATATTTACCTTTTATATAACTTGTTTAATAGTCTTTATTTAATTGAACTTCAGTGCATGATTCATTAGGATATATGGACTAAAATAAGTGTCAGTTAAAGGGTGAAAGTCATGCTGTTCTCCAACTGTCACTATTATGTTTTTATGTTTAATTCTCAAAGTGTCGTGTTGACTGTGGCTCTTAAACTTGCAACATGAAATACAATTCGTGTCAATATTATATACGTTAATAAGGGAATGGAACCGTGGTATAATGGTGATAAAAATGACTATAAATAACTATGGATGCAGTCCGGTTTCTGTTTTCTGTGTATGTGGGTGAATGACTGTGTTGTAAAGGGCCTTGGGGGGTTGTAGGGCATCATCTAGAATGCGCTACACAAATACATGCCATTTACCATTTTTAAAAAGTATAATTTTGGGAGAAAGACCCATTGAATGTAAATTACATTCCTAAAGTTATACCAAAGTAAAATAAAACAAAACAGGAGCGATTATAAACAACTCTTTAAATATTAAACAAATGTAAGAAAAAAAAATCAATAAATTTAACATTTGCTATAAAAATAAGGTAACACTGTACAATAAGGGTCCCTTTATTAATGTTACTTTAATGCATTATTAAGCATTAATAATAATTATTATTTAATAGTTTATTAATGCTTAAAAATGCACTAAGTAACATTAATAAAGGGACCCTTATTGTAAAGTGTTACCATAAATAATAAATCAAGATTCCAGGTTAAAGTTTATTACAGAAACTTGTCTTTTAGGTTTTTGTACAGTAATTATCAACTTCTTTATTCATATAATCAGTTTCATATAGATTAAGAAATAATAAAACAACTAATTCTGACCCTTATCAGATGTGACATTTAGGTTTGATCTTTTATTGATGGTTTCTTCCATCACAGGAGATTTTCTGTGTTTAAATCTTTAGTCAAGTTTCACTTTAAATAATGAAGAAACAACACATGACATCAAAGAAACTCACTCCAGAATAATGCTGCTTATGTCCACATCTGAAGCTCTGCCTCCTTTTGCGCCTGGTAGGTAATCTGGTTATTTTATGAGTTTAATCTTTCCTCTCAGCGAGAGGTGAGTCAGACCCTGCTGCTCTTCTGATCTCCGTTTATCCTCCATGAGCTGCTGTTCACACTTCAGGTCAGACGGGGAGTCAGCTGTAGGCCTAAGTGGGCTCACAGGGTCAGAACACATCTAGAACTAGCTCCAGATTAGATTAGGATTAGAGTCCTAAAAGGAACTGACTGGGTGGATGGAGCTCTTCTCTGATCTAGATGAGACCTCAAAAGTTGTCTGATTTTCAGGACTTGTGAGATTTTTCTGAGTTTCTGTTTCATATACCATGTCTACACACATGTGAATTGTGTATGTG
This sequence comes from Aphyosemion australe, assembly GCA_006937985.1. NCBI lineage: Eukaryota > Metazoa > Chordata > Actinopteri > Cyprinodontiformes > Nothobranchiidae > Aphyosemion > Aphyosemion australe. The sequence continues at coordinate 40,005 of SSNS01000829.1, forward strand.
TGTGTGTGTGTGTGTGTGTGTGTGGCAGGTGTTTTGCGTCACCACCCACCATCCATCAAATCAAATGAGCGAATGACAGGAAGAACAAAAACAAATCCCTCGCTCTGGCGAGAATAAACGACTGATGCCGACCAATGACAAGTGTTTATTGTGTGTGTGAAAGAGAGAGATGAAGGGACACACACGAGTGTGTTCTAGTCTGAATGGAAACGATGGTGTGGAGAAAGAAGATGAAGTAAATGAGTGTTGAGAGATGAGGAGGAAAGAGAATGAGCTGGTGTTTAGTTTTTATTTTATGAAGGGACACACATACATGTGCGCGCACACACACACACACACACACACACACACACTGGCAGGCAGGTTGGACCCCAGGGTTCAGTTTGGGAGGAAACTCCCTTCCTAATTTTCCTCATAAAGACTCTAATGAAGACTAATGACAGAGCAAGGTGTGTGTGTGTGTGTGTGTGTGTGTGTGTGTGTGTGTGTGTGTGTGTGCATTAACAGCTTGGCTGCGTTGTCTGAAAATGTCTTTTTTTCCTCTTTGCTCATTTCTTCCATCCCTTTATCAATTCTCTCATCCTCTTGTACATCATTATTTATTTATTTTATTCCATTTTACATTGATTCTCTCCAACACTCCTGACAGTTCACCTTTAATTAATACATAAATGGTGTTTTGTCATGGTTTTTATTAAAGTGCCATCTTTAAACATCTTGTTAAAACAGGTTTTGTGTTCCTAGATGAGACGTCCTGTGAAAATGTGAATAGACTAACTGGATGTGGTCGATATGGTGATAAAACAATGGTGAAGGATCTGAATGTGTCTATTCTACGTCGTAGAATCGTCAGATTCTCTCTAATAGAAAGACTGAGAACTGTTTCTGCCCATACCATTTTAGATGTGACACACTCTCAGCCTGATCGCAACAGGACCTGCTTATTTATCAACACACATACATGGTGTTGCATCGTTTTATTACAAATTAACAGACAACTGTGATTAATTTGCCATATTTTTGCCGTATCGCCCATCCCGACCTTAAAGAGCAAGTTCACTGAGAAACCATTTGAAATATGATCGGTTTCACTTTCAGACTGAACGTGAAAATAGTCTCCTACACCTATCTCCTGCATTGACTTCTGGTAGAAAATAGACGGTGAAACTCTAGGATTAGAAAATCCTGACAGATCTATGTCACACTGTCACTTAACATTCATGGACTCACCCATCTTGGCTCCAACGGGGAAGGCTGTTGTTAGTTTAGCGTCCAGGAAACACCAAAGAACATCTCGGTTAGTAGAAGCTAACATTAGCATTAGCAACTGCACCACACAGCAGAACTCCTCCAGGCTTGTGTTATTTGTGGAGATAAAACATTAACGTTCTATGGCTATTCGAATTCAGTAGTAGAGTCGCGTTGCTGTTAGCCAATCCAAGGCGAGATGTCAAAATATCAGGAAATGAAGCCACTTACACTTCTGGGCCAGTACGATCGGGGTCGGCTGCGTCACTTTAGGCTCGTACGGGTGGTTTTTGTTCACACAGACTTCTCAGAAATATAGAAATCCCAGAGCATGTGGGCGGTTCAAAAGACACGTGGAAAAGTCCGTGGCGTCCTCTTTAATAAGATAAACAAAGTTGGGTGTGAGCTGTGTTGCTTTTGGAGACTCTGAACCACATTATTTTATTAATTTGCTCCCTGTTCTCTCTCACTGATGTGCTTGTCTTCATAACTGCTGCGCACACACACACTGCTCTCCTCCTCTGCTCTCTTCTTTTCAGACTATCTGCCTCCGAGCGAGAGACAGGAGCTTTGTGCTTGATGTTGACTCCACGGCAACCGCCCCAGGGTACCTTTCCGATTTGATTACTCCTTACGTGCCGAAACGGGCTCTGAGGTCAGCTGACCGGCTGTTGCTATGTATTCCACCTATGAAATATAAATCGCGGGGTGAGCGGGCTTTCATGTCTGCAGCCCCCACTCTCTAGAATGCACCCCCCCCCCTCTCTGTCAGGCAGGCCCCCTCCCTCCCTCGTTTTAAATTAGCATTAAAGACATATTTTTATGACATGGCGTTTTCCCATTGCTGATTTCTCTTTATTTATTGTGTCGTGTTTTATTGTTGCTTCTGTTGTTATCTGACTCACTGTTTTACTTTTGTCTTTGTACAGCACTTTGGTCAGCTGTCATGCTGTGTTTTTAAATGTGCTCTAGAAATAAACTGGTATGGTATGGTAATGAAAATGAATCGGGCATGTGGGAAGCCCCTGCTGGCTGATCCTACTCACCATTCGTCCATAGTGTCACCTCGGTCCCATCCGGACCTCCGAGGGAAGAGGTCTGAAAAAATGAGTCACCTCAGAACGGAAAACGCACATATGACCCTGATGTGAAACCAAATTCCGGTCCAGAACCAATCCGTACTGTCTCAGATGTGTAAGTGCCATAACCCCCAAATTCCACTATCTCCGCTCCGCTCCGGCACGAACTCCGCAGCAAAAAACGGTTCCTTTGTAGTCAATCAGAGCTGTTCCACTACTGCGGCCGTGCGGCGCAGTGCGCCGCCCACCGTTCCCCCATCCGGCAAAAATAGGATCGATTCTATTTTTGCCGGACGCCGGAGAACCTCCGCAGTCAATGTACAGAAATCACAACCGCCCAAGAGTTCGTGCCGGAGCGCAGCGGAGCGGAGATAGTGGAATTTGGGGGTCAGACTGCAAATCCTGCTGAAATCTGCTCCAACTAACTTTTACTTCCACAAAAAGGAGCACCAGAGCTTGAGATCGACTCACAAGGCATTCATATATGCAAGCGACCAGACCACTGCGAATATGCTGAAAAACAAGTGAACTTGGTCTTTAAACAGTCAAATGATTTTAGACATAACATAGATTCTGGTGTTATTTTAATATCAGTGTATAATAAAGCACGTTACTATAATTGACTCATTAGTTTATATCAGGGGTAGGCAATCCTGGTCCTCAAGTGCCACTATCCTGCATGTTTTAGCTGTTTCCCAGTTCCAACACACCTGATTTTAATCATCAGATAATTAACAGGCTTCTGCAGAGCTTGATGACCTGCTGAACAGGTGATTCAACCACTGAATCACGAGTGTTACAATGAAAACATGCTGGATGGTGGATTGCCTACCCCTGGTTTATATAAACATGAGTTGGGTTTGTAGGATGTCACAAAAACTTTAAAACAGCTGACTTTGTCCGTTTAGATAATGGTGTCAATTTTTGAATGATGTTGAGTTTCAACCACTGGAACGTTCTGACAGAACAAAGTAGTGATTTTTATGCTACTCAAAGGCTAGCCGTAGCTTTAATAACTGCAATATAAGCTGAAACTGATAATTATGCTAATTAGCCATGTGCTGTATGTTTTTATTTAGAAGGTTTATGATTTGTTGTGTGTTGGAGTTTATTTATCTTAAAAACAAAACCATTAACGTCTTTATTTCATGCTTTTCAGTTTCTGTCGTTCCATATCCATCAGCATGTATTTTACTTTTTAAATGTTATTTCACTGTGTCATTCCTCTTCTTGCCTCTCCGTCCATCAATCCCTCCATCATCCCATTTCAGTTTGTCCCGTGTTGACGTTTGGATCCTTCAATCTCCCTCTTCCCGCTCCGTCACCTTCTCATCCTTCCCAGTTGCCTCCTTCTCTTCCTATCCATCCTTCTTCATCTGCGGCTAGTTTTCCTCCCCGTCCATCTCTCAGTGTTTCTGCCTCCATTAGGGGGAAATGGAAAAAGTGACATCAGCTATTTGGTAAACGGAGAGAGATGGAGAGACAGAAAGAGACGGAAGATGAAACTCGGGATGGAAAAATGAAAAGCAAAGGTCAAAAGAGTGACAGGGAATGACTGTAAAAGTGAGGAAAGGAAAACAGGAGGGGAGAAAGGAGAGTGTGACATGAGAGAGTGAATAAAAGACAAATAAGGGAAGAGAGAAAGAGGTAGAGATCCATTAAAGAGAAAGTAAGAGAAAGAGGGAAAGGCTTCACCTCATTAACCTCCTAATGCAGAGTAAATATACAGTCTAAATGGAACATAGTCCGAGTGTGTGTGTGTGTGTTGTCTCACTAATACACCCATGAGAAGGTAAATATCTTCTGAAGTAGCAGAGGGTTGGGGTAAAAATGCCTCTCCATCGCTGACGGATACGTTTACATCCTGAAAGGGAAACGAGTTTAAGGGAAGCGATGGTGATGAGTCCGATAACAAACTGAGTTAAAGAATAAAACACCGCCGAGTCCATTTACTGGTTTCTGTGGAAGGAAACCTTCAACCTAAAAGGGCTCCGGTAGACGAAAGGTTAATGCTTCTGCTGTAAAACAGCTGATTGATGATTTGGATTCTTTTATCCTGGTCTGTGTTTATATCATCGGGCTTGTTTACACTCAGAATTTCTAACAAGTGTGTTTTTAATGTAATGATGGCAACTATTACAATCATTAGTCTCTGATTTAAAATCAAAGTGGCCCTGTGTGTGTCTGGGTTTGTTGTGTCTGTACAACTTGAGGCTAAAAAAATGGAAAAGTGCTTTCAGGTTCCTGGTAGCTTGACCACATGCAGAGGGATTCTGGGGTTTCCCTGATCAGCTGTAAGATAAAATCCCTCCAGCAAGTCTAGGGTCTCCCCATGGGAAACACCTACCATCAAGACATATTTACTAGAGGCTTCAGCTTGCTCTTTTTGGTGGGGAGGAGCAAGCCTGAGCTTTGTCTGAGTAGACAAACTCCTCGTCCTATCCTTGAGGGGAAGTCCAAACACTCTGCAGAGGAAGCTGCTTGTATTCTCGTTCCTTTGATCACTACGTACAGGCATGAGCCGTGGTGAGAATTGGACCATAGATCCATTGGTAAATTGACAGTCCTGTTTTTTAACCTCAGCTCTGTTCAAGCATCGATCCTGAACAGGACCCATAGAGATCTCAACTTCTCCACCTAGGGCACAAGCTCATTCCCAACTTGAACATGGCAATTCTCTGTGAGATGTCACCAGATCATGGTGGTTGGGTTTGAGTGTCTCAAGGATCCCAGAAACGATTTGCTCTAAGGATCTCAGTTAGGCGCCCCAAGCAAATCCAATTTGGAAACCATTACCAAGATACCTTGTCTAGCCTTCCCCCTGTCCTATCGGGTGACCCCTCTAGGACAGGGGTTGGTTCAGCAGGGTTGATGGTTTATCCCTTGTGGTCCACGGGGCAGGGTGAGGTGGTGCTCACTCCTCAAAAATGGAAAAAAAACACCTGGGGTCCATCTGACCTCATTAGGAACACGGGTGGGTTGAAAAAAACTAAAATAAATAACAAACACTACATTTCACTACAACTGGAAATGGCTCAGTGTCCACCGTGACACTGTTGGACCCCACCGGGACTGCAAGGGGCAACATCTGGATCAAGACCCTTCAAATGCTCACAGGACTTGCCCCAGCTAGGTTAGTGAAGAAACTGGAAAAAGTAATGAAAATCAAGGAAAAAAAACACCACCTGGGGTCCATCTGACCCCATTAGGAACGCGGGAGGGCTAGACTAGGCATACAAGGGCCTCATCAGACCAGGGGAAAAGTACCTGGTAGCCGGACCTTCGCCTGTCGAGCTTAGCCCAAATGAGCTATACAGTAGTGATGTGTCCTTTGAGTTGACGCTTCGAAGTGTGTGTCGGGAACTCCAGGGGAAATTTTTGTGAAGCGCGTATCGAGGCTTGTTTGATTATGTACGTAGTGACGTTCGAGGCCTCGCTGGTAGTCCGTACCACGTTGACCGATTCAAAAACTGGCTCGCCGGTTCGTGCGGGATTCTACATAAACGAGGCATCAAGACACCCTGATTCCCCCGTCACATTTTGTTGTGGAGTTGTATTGCATGCTAGATATTGTATTAAAAGGACAGATTAAGACAATATTTAGAATTTATATGTTGCCATCACAAACATCATTCATTTATTTATTCAGGTTAACATCAATATAATCACTGTGCCTGTTTAACTTAAGTCATCCACTTGATGGCGCAGTAGAGCAAATGAATCATCACAATGCCTCGAATCAAGAGTCGACTAGTTGGATGAAAAGCTTTGGTTCATCACGAGGCTTCATCTCACCATCATTACTACACAGGACCGTGTTCCTATGGATCCACAAATGGCAGGAGATGATATATGTGACCTGGATTTTTGGTCCATCAGCTAGCGTTACTGGGGTTCCAGTCCTAGGTTGCAGGAACTGGCTTTAGGAACATGAAACATAATTTCACTGGTAAAGAAAAAGAGTGAGCAATGGAACCAATCTTCTGGAGATGGACTGGACTTCATTGTACTCTGGAGTAACTCTAGATGAATGGTAGCAAGCAGGAGAATGCCTACCTTTTGCTCCCCACCCTAGTGACCCACTGTTCCAAGTATTCCTTAACAGAGAAGATGGTGGTCTCCTTATGTATTCAGTTGGGGGAAAAGGCCTGAATGTGGTTTGCACACATGTGCCCAACCACAGGTATCTTCTGAAATTATTGGGTGGCATGAAGGTCTAGAGATCCCTTACTGAGGACACTGTAATGTAAGGACAGTTGTAAACATTTTGTAATCACCAATGATCCGATCAAAAGTGACGTGTGTGTAAAACACCACGAGACAGCTTTCATTATAATACTGTATATTTGCAGTCATTTCAAACCCAGAGAACAGTGACAGACTGAGAGATCATCAGGAGAAAAAAATATAAACCAAAAGCTTGAATGTTGTCTACACAGAAAGTCCCTTTAATCCAAAGTCCCACCCACCCCGTTCACACCCCCCCATACACATCTGAAAAAGTAATCAACAAATAAACAAAACACGCAGTGGAGTAAACAAAACCTGAACACAACAGTCTGCACTCATAGTAGGTCAGAAAATCCAGGGATAGAAGGTTTCTGGTGTTTGAAGAGCGCTTGATAAATCAGTACATGTATGGTTGTTTGTAGTCCAACATAAAGGGAGTAGAAATGAAGTCTAGTTCAACATTTCTACAGCGGGATGTACGGCAATGAAAATAAAACACTCAAACTAATAACCAGACAAGCACCAGAACCTGTAGCATGACCTTCTGGTTTCAGGATCAGGGGCCAAATGTGAAAAGGCTCAACACCAAGGAAGAGTTTAATGTACCTTAAGGATGTCTAAAAATCACTCCTTTGTAATAAAAATGTTTTTTTTTTGTTTGTTTTTTTACTTTTGCATAATTTCAGAAACTGATTCCACTTTTTTTAAGGGTAATAGAAAATACTTTATACATTGAAAAGTAATGAGTATTGCCTCGTTTACAGAGGTGAGAAAATGAGGGGACACGTGTAGATAAGGGAGAAAACAAGAGAGGAGTCATGCAAACAAGTGATACTTTATAGAAAGCAGAGCTGTTTTGATATAAAGAATAAAAGTCGGATTAAAACGGTGGAGGAGAGTTTATAAGAGAGGGAAGAGGTGAGGAGAGTCGGAAGGTTGAAATAAACCAAAGTTTTCCCATGCGTTCTTTTCAGTTCCTGTACAAAAAAACGAGGCATGGGACAGAAATAGCTACCAACGTTGTTTTCCTTCTTTTCTCATTCTGTTACCATTCTTTTTAGACTGTTTTTAAAAAATGCTTTTTTCGTGGTCCTGAGCTCCTCTGATTGGCCGATGACATCCAGTCAGATGACCTGCTATCAACCAGAGAGTTAAAGTCACATCCAGAAGGAGGTGGGAACTATTCGTTCTCCTCGTCCAACCACACTTCGGTCCTTCGTATCTCATCCCGTCATCGAACCGTTTCTGAGTTTTTATTTTAACAAAAACATAAAGGAAAGGTGGTGAAGTCTGATCTGTTTGCCTTTTAGCGGCCATGTTTGTTATTCAGTTTTCAGCACAAAGAAGGAGAAACATGTTTTGGAGTCAGTAGAGAAGGAAAAGAGGAATGAACAGAGTAAAGTTTGTCTAAAAAGTGGAGTTTGGAGAATTCCAAAGTAAAGTCCAGTGTGTCTCGTAGTAGTCTCATTGTTCTTTTAACCAAGTGAAAAAGGGTGAATCCGGTTTGGGGAAGTAGTCGGTGTGATGATTCAGTGGTGTTTTCTGTACAGGAGGGGGGGTTAAGGTGTGTGGTTTCTGGAGATGCTCTAGAACATCATGGGGGTCTTCAGGAAAGGCCGGGAATCTGGACGAGAGCAAAAACACAAGATGTTAGCAGAAGAGCATTT
>SSNS01000829.1:48270-69850 GCA_006937985.1 Aphyosemion australe
ACCAATTTCATTTTTGCATTTTATTTAAATCACTTTCATAAATTCAGCTGGAGGAAGAAAAAAATTGACTGAGGACCCCATCTACACTACAAAGGAGACAGACAGGCAGGGAAGGACAGATAAGGGGGTACTTGTTATGGTGAGCTGAGGAGAAGAGGCCTGCTGCAGGACACACATTTACATTTTTAGCAGAAAATCTAAACAATAGGCCTGTTTCCACTAGTGGAACTTTCAGGTCATTTCACCGAGCCAGCCTGAAAACACCAACCAAGTACCTAAACTAGGGAATGCACTTGGAAAAGGCCCACTAGAATTGCTGAGCGGGACTTGTGGTTAACACATGCTGGTTGGTTGTAACTCAGTGGGAAATGATATCGCCAGACATCATTAAGCAACCGGCATTTTACAGTATAGCATGTTACAGCCACAATGCTGTAATTCATATCGCTTTATGGTCTTTTCTTCTGGTCACTGAACGCTGCTTTTCACATTACACAGATGTTCTCTTAAGGCATCGTAATTTACATGGCCTGTATTTGTATAGCACCTTTTTAGGGTTCTACAACCCCCCAAGGTGCTTCACAACACAATCAGTCATCCACCCATTCACAAACTGGTGGGGATGAGCTACATTGTAGCTACAGCTGCCCTGGGGCGCACTGCCAGAGGCGGGGCCTGCCGTACACTGGCGCCACCAGTCCCTCTGACCACCACCAGCAGACAGACTGAGTGGGTCGCGAACCTGCGACCTTCTGATTGCAAGACGGCCACTTAACTCCTCTGCCACCATCGTCCTAACAGCATACCTTGACAAAATAAAACGTATTCAACGTTACTGTCCTTGGACGCCTTTTGGCACTAATCAGTGACGTCACTGCTGAAACGTTCACATTATGTGCCTTTCCTTTATCGAAACTTTGGGGTAAATTTACAGGAAGTTCCCGATGTGCGCTCGTCTCCACTTGACCGGGCCGGCCGAACGGCCATTTTCCAGAACCTTCTGAGTACCTGATCGGGGTAGGTACTTGGAATGGCCCGATAAAAGACCCGGTGAAGACACTGGGCAGAAACGCTGCTGATTGGTTGTAACTCAGTCAGAAATGAAGTCAACTCAGGAGGAAATAGGAAATGCATATATGTGGCGGGAACCGTTATTTAGGAAAACACGCGTTGTTAGAGACGAGCGATGGAAGCCATCGCTGCATATAACAACATAGCAAACATAAACGTGCCAACTATTGTTGCTTCCTCTATTGTGTCGATCTTTGTTTACTGCTTTTCACGCGTTTTGCGCTGATTGACGATGTAACTCGTGATGTGCTGACGTTTCATCAAATTCCATCCAGGGCCAAATATATATGGAGACAGGACAGCTTAAGAGGACCGGGGCTTCGGGATCTCCCGGTCAATTTCACGCTCACAGATTTACCCGGAAGTTCCGATAACGGAAACGCACCTAATATGCTGGCAAAGTCCTGTCAACTTTGCCCCTCCCAGAAATGTCCAGGAACTCGTCAAATGGAAACAAAGCTAACGTCTGTTATTCAGGGTAACGACTTTTTAGTACAATAAAATCAATGCATTATATAATTATTTAATCATTATTAGCATATGATATCTTTGTCCTGTCGCGCATTGCTAACGTCAACAGTAAACCGGAAAGATCTCGTGTAATATGTTAGAGATGTCTCAATAACTCCAAACGCTAGCTCAGTATCTGAGTTTTAGCCTTTTGATGTATACTAATGTTGATTAGGTGTGGCAGACATCTTGAGTGGGGTTGATCCCAATTATTCGATTGAATTTTCATCAAAATCCAACAAGTGGTTAATGAACGCATGCAGACACCTCTCAGCGGTGGGCGATAAACATCTAGTTGTAGAACGTTAAAGTATCGTCTCGGTAACCTTTTATTCTTCTGGTCAGATTCGCCTCATTAATGGTTTTAGTGGTGTCGTGAGGAGCTTTGAAGCAGTGATTCAGGGAGCAGACATTCTTATTTTAGTCATTTAGAGGCTGATGTCTGGTTGAAGCACACTGATTTTATCACGCGATTTCTGATTTGTCTCGATGCTTGACTGAACCAAACACTTCCTGTTATATCTACAGGTTTGACTTCTATAGTTGGTCATAAATGTAGTTTAACAGGCGCTTTTGACTCTGATTATTCAAACAGGATGTTTTTTTAAACTGCTTCTTTATTTTTTGTAACATCCGTTTCTGATAGAAATCTCATCTCCACCGTTTTGCCAGAGTGGACACTCCTTCCCTCCCTCCTTCCCTCTCATTTCACCTCCGTGCTTCTCCTTCCGCTCCCTGTAGTGCTGTAGCTGCACCCACCCACTCAGGAGTGTTTTCACACACATAAAACACACCGAGCCCGGCCGTACGTACAACAGAAACACACCTTCCTCTCCCCGCGGTGTCATTGTTTTCTGCGAACGTTGCAAACTGTTTACATTTCTGCATAACAGCAACCATAAACCTGCCCTCCCTCCTGTTTCCACCCCGCTCTCCTCCTCCTCCTGCCCTTTACTACTTTTCCACTCATCTCCTGCTGCTCTTTACCTCCTCACTTTGTCCTCTGTTCTTTTTACGGCATGAATGAGACTCGCTGCGTTAGAATGAAAAACTTTCTTAAATTTTCTCTTTCATCTTGCGCTCGTTTCCTCCTCCGTACTCCCTGCCTTCCCTCCTTTTCATCCCTCTCATCTCCTGCCCTTCCCTATTTTTATCACTCCACAATCCACTCAAGCCCCCTCCTCCTCTCCTCTTTTATCCCTCTCTTCTACATGCATCCCATCCTCTTCCTCATCTCCCTTCTGTCCTTTATCTCTTCCTTTCATATTATTTTTATCCCTCCCCATTCTTCCCTCTGTCCTCTCTTGTCCTCTTTCCCCTCCTCCTTTAGGCAGCAGGTTGGGCCGCTGCTTAAACCCATCGCTGTAACTTAAAGAGTCGTGGTGACGATCCCCTCAGAACTGACCTTAAAACTTTAATCTGTAACTTTGCTCTGGTTAAAAATATCAGAACCTCGTTGGAGCTCTCTGGTGTTTGCTCTCCACGTTTCTGCAGGAAAGTCGAGACTTTTATTTATTTAGGTCCGTTTTGTCCACATCCTCTAAAATAATTGTGATGTAATTTGACTTAGTTTTTAATTTGTATAAAAATGTGTTCAGTTAAGTAAAAACATGAGAAATATGATCGTTTTGGTTGATGCTGAAATAAAAAAATACCATCTAGTTGGGAAATATCCAGAGTTGACTGCTTTACAATAAAGATGAGACTAAAATGTATGAGTTAAAAATATGTTTAGTATCAGAAATGTGTCAAATATCAATAAATAATCAGATTTCTATTTGATTGCTCAGTTAAATGAAGCAAATGTGGACAGACCACACTTCTACGGAAGCCTGAGAGGACCAAAAGCAGAATTTTTTTAGGGCTCATAGAAATGTTTTATGGAAAAATATCAGAAGAACAAAGTTAATGTCACAAAAACGTAGATTTAATGAGTCCCAGAGTTCAAATCCACAAATATTTTAATTATGGAGAGAGAAGATTGAAGTCCCCGACACACAGGTGTGTTTTATGTCGGCTGGTTTTTGGATTTTTCTGTCTGTTTCCTTCTGAACGTCACGTATTTATGCAGCAATACAACTAATATTTGATGTAAATAAACAAGAAAGAATGGGTTTTTCTTCTTTCATTAACATTTTTGAGTTTTCTTAACCAAGTCACTAAAATGCGTGTGTGTGTGTGTGTGTGTGTTGTCCTGGATAAAATAACACCAAGGGCCTTGTTAAAACTCTATCAGCAGGGTAGAGAAAATGTCACCAAGTCTTGGAACAAGGTCACATTTTTCAACTCTGTCCCAGGAAAACACACACACACACACACACACACACACACACACACACACACACACACACACACACACACACACACCTGCTTCTTCATCCCTTCCTTTTGCTCTTCTGTCTCTTTTGCTTTTCCTTTATTCACTCATTTAATATTTCTGTTCTCTCCCTTTTAATCCTTATCTTCCTCTCTCGTTCCTCCATACAAACCTTATTCTCCTTTACTACTCTCTCTCTCTCCCTCTCTCTCTCTCTCTCCCTCTCTCTCTCCCTCCCTTCATCCACATCTACCTTAACTTGATCTCATACCTGCGTTTCCCTCCACTTTTCCTACCTTAAATCAACTTCCACTTTCTTCATTTACATTTCTCCCCCCTCCTCTCTAAATTACCCCCTCTTTTCCTCCCTCTCTCCTACATATTGTCCTGTTTTGTCACCCTGTACCTCTTTTTCTCCTCCATCCCATCTGATCGCATTCCTCTGCACTCTCCCATGCTTATCGTCTTTTCCTCTCCCTCCTTTTTGATTGTAATGCGATGTCTTTCTTTGTATTCAGCAGTTTTCTCTTCACTCGTTAATTAAGAGTGTAGAAGGTGAGAGGCAGGGGAGGTGTGTGTGTGTGTGTGTGAGAGAGAGAGGGAGAGAGAGGAGGTAAACCACTGTTGGTGCAAAATGCTTTTATAGCAGGAGGGATGAGTGTGTTTTTCTGTGTGAATGTGAGTCAGGCAGCAAAGGGGTCCTACTGGGCCAATCAACATTAATGAAATCAGGTGTGTGTGTGTGTGTGTGTGTGTGTGTGTGTGTGTGTTAGTGCTTGGCTTGCAGAAGAGAGGGGATCTAAAAGGGGTCTAAAGAGGAGTGAGAGCTAATTAGAGTTCCCTGTCTCACAAGCATGTGGATCAAACACACACACACACACACCTACAGGTACTGTGTGTGTGTGTGTGTGTGTGTGTGTGTGTGTGCGTGTGTGTGTGTGTGTGTGTGCGTGTGTGTGTAGTCACTTATACACTCGCAGAGTTTTAAGCAAAGGTTTTCAATGTCAGGGAGGACTGAGCACAGCTGGTGGAAAAAGACAGCACTTGCATACTAAAACACACACACACACACACACACACGCACACACACACACACACACACACACATTAGCATCTTCTATAGGTCTAACATGAACCCAGCGGAGCAGGGTGAGGTGATGTTTGAACTCTAAAAGGACAGATTGAATGATTGTGTTCATGTTCAGACGTTCATAAGGAGAGTGAAGAACACAACATGGCTCCATGCCGCCCCACACGCCTGTAGAGAAACGCTTTTACCTTTTTGGACAATCAGGCTCCCGTAGCAACCCTGGTCTAATAAAATTACTGGACCTCTTTGCAGACATGCTTTTATTTTGTAGAGCCTTCCAAATAAAAAGAACAACTTATTGGCTCTAATAAAAAAACTGAAATAATAATGAATGAGAACTTTTAGTTTTGATTTAAATGTAAAAAAACAGAATTAAAATAACAGAATTGGTCCTTTCTATGTGACATAAACTATTCACCAGATTAACAAGTCCTGGTGAACAGAAGACTACAGACTGGTGCTGAACTCAACCTGAGGGACTCCTCGTCTCCAACAGGACCAGGATGATGGACGACTTTAGTGTTTTTGAGCTGTTGGACACCTTTAAGCAGACTCATGCATCGTTCTGTTTGTCTGATCTTCTTACTAAAATGCTCATAATCACACTTCCCAAAATTACTCTCATAAACTCAATCAGATATGTGTGTGTGTGTGTGTGTGTGTGTGGGTAGGTACACATCAAAGAGAGGCCACAATGTCTGCCTAATGTCTCCACTAATCTAAATGGGGCCCCAACACACACATGTGCACACCACGTGTGTGTGTGTGCAAGAAGTAAGGCTTTGAACGTACTTGTGTACAGTATTGTATCAGTTAATATGGGACATGTGTGTGTGTTTTGATGGTGTGTGTGTGTGTGTACCTTGTACAGTGCCGTTGTCTTGCTGGTTTCCATTAAACTCAGGTTTGTCGTCGGCTGCAGCAGCGTCTGGTATGAAACATAAAGACAAGACAGAGTCTCAGTGGGTCGGCCTGTAAAACACTAACAGAACCTTGTTAGCGTGTGCGGTTCCACCAGGAGCTGGTTCCACTCAGACAACAACCACTTTCCTAATGGGGTTGCAGGAAATTTGTAAATCCACTGGAATAATACTCAGATTAGGTTTTTTAGGAAGGTAAGAACCAGGAATCACAGAGCAGAGGTGTGTTTTCATTTGTTATTCAGGACAACATCTTATTTGTTTACATGGAGGGGTGAGAGGGGTGTGGCTGGCCGGCTGAGCTAGCTCGTGTCTCGTGTAGGGTGACCAGATCCCAACTCGCCGAACGTGGGACAGAGACTACTCAATGTGGGACAACGTAAAATTTGAATGCAATGAGATAAAGTTTTAAAAAAGTCTGTTTTCACTGTTAAATATACATAAAATTACTATAATTATTATCATCATCATATATGTCATGTACTATATATTCAAATTCAACTTGAACAAAGAGCAAAAGCTTTTTTTAGTTTTTCACAGTTCCTCTCCAGAGTAACTTTAGCTAAATTGATTTGAAACCCATCAATTTATTTTAAAAATATAGACAGGCCTACAATAAAACAAATGCAGATGTAAGCAGCTTTTCAGAGTTTTCATTGAATATTTTCCTCAACAGAATGGCCGTAAAAGTACCAGTAATATTTTTAGATGTATTTGTTTGTTTTTAATACATTTTCCAATAAAATCAACAAATATTCATACTTTTTTGTTATTTTTTCTTCTTAATTAAGAAATAAAAAGGTGTTTTTTCAAAAATGACAACAAATCTTTTTTAGTAAATATTTAAGGGAGAAAAAAAAAACATCACTAACTTTAATCTGAAGTTATTAATAGAGTTCCTTAGAATGACTTTTTTCCTCCAAATTCTGAGAAAAAGTAATGAAGGCTTCCATTTAATTCTCTCAGCATTTGTTGAATGTGCTATAAAAGAGTTTAGCTTGTATCTGAAAGAAAAACAACTCCAGCACCGTGTGTGTGTTAGAAACTCATTTGGGACCTGTCTAAATGGGAAACCTGCTTCTGACCAGCATTTTTTTGTGACTCTCGGATTCTCAGATCCGTTTCATATCGGACTCCACGCTGACACAAAAAATGGCTCCTAAAACACAAAGACCTTAACAGAGTCTCTCTGAACACTTTTAACCCACTAGTTTATTCTAACAGCATTTTCTCCACCGCGCTCATCTGTCCTCCGTGCTCGCTGACGCTTCTGCTTTGGTGGTTCGGGTGCGCGCTCCACGCGCTCCGGACCTAAAGTCCCGCCTCCTGGTTCGATTGACACCAACAGGCAGCTTTCTCCACACAGTTTATGCAAGTTGAAACTCGAAGCGGGAGACTGTCAATAATGCGGGACATGAGTCTCAATTTGCGGGACGTGTGAAAAGTGATGAAAATGAGGGACTGTCCCGCACAAAGCGGGACATCTGGTCACCCTAGTCTCGTGGAGGGGACATGACACACTTCCAGGTCCAATCAGTGTCTTTATTGCAACACATGTTCTATATATGTATTATACGATGTAAGTATTATATATCATTAGAAAGCCAGGATTCCTGTTAGGGGTAGGCCGATATATCAGGCCGATATTTAACGTTTTTTTATACATCATCCGATATTTGTCCTCACTAAAGCTAATTTAAAGTCAGGCACATCCTCGGGCAGCCCAGTGCTGTTGCAGAATTTAATTTAAATATATTTTACGCTCATGCATAACATCTGCATGATAAATTAACTTTATTTAGGCGTCTGACTTTAACACTGACAAGTGCACAAAGATAAGATTTAACAGTTGGTTAAATTCAGAGTTCAAAATCTGATTCAGCTTCAGAAATTTTGTGCATCAACTGATGTTATTAGTGACATTTTAGCATGAAAATGAAAATCGGCCATCGGCTGACCATGTTTCCTACATATCGGCCATCGGCTGACCATGTTTCCTACATATCGGCCATCGGCTGACCATGTTTCCTACATATCGGCCATCGGCTGACCATGTTTCCTACATATCGGCCATCAGCTGACCATGTTTCCTACATATCGGCCATCAGCTGACCATGTTTCCTACATATCGGCAAAAGAAAAAACAATATATGGTCGACCACTAATTCCCATGACTCCAATGACGTGCCAATCAAGGATAAAATAACCACTCACAATCACAATAAACACTTTTGTCAAAACACTCAGAAATTCAAAATAACACCCAACTCTCCATTTGAAGCTTCATATTGACAGAACTGAGTCATCTTGAACAACTATACGTCCACAAGGATTCAATAAAAGTTCTCAACTATTGCCTTATAGGTCAGAAATGCCCCCCGTTCTCACATGTGTAGCCTGAACCAACGGCAGCGCACTATGTTGTTGATTTATGCATCAAATAGCCAGTGAGGTCCAGACAACAACTCTCTCACATGAGGACACCTTGTGGTCTGCTTCCACACTGATGAAGTCTGGTGGATGGCTGCTCATACTGAGCCAGGATCCTCTGGAGGTTCCTTCCTGTTAAAAGGGAGTTTTCCTCTCCACTGTCGCTACATGCTTGCTTAGCATGAGGATTGCTGTAAAGACACTGACGCTAGCCAGTGACTCGATGCAATCTGCTGGGTTCCTTATATAGGAAACTTTTTACTGATTGGCTTAATGAACTGAACTGTATTGGAACGTTTACTTGTCCTGATTTGGTGCTATATCAGGGGTAGACAATCCTGGTCCTGGAGTGCCACTATCCAGCATGTTTTAGCTCCCACACACCTAATTGAATGGTTGATTCACCAAGTTAACAAGCTCTGCAGAAGCCTGTTAATCACCTCAGGTGTGTTGGAACAGGAAAAACTAAAGCATGCTGGATAGCGGCACTCCAGGACCAGGATTGCCTTTCCCAGTGCTACATAAATAAACTGAATTTAATTGAATTAAGAATGATTGTGATTGGTGGATCCCAACGTGTCTGGCCCACAAGAAGTCTAAACGCAAATATATCCCCCATCATCGTCTGTTGGACTGACAAATATAGGTTGGAAATGTTTACAAATCACTCAACCTTAGTGAGAGATAACACTTGTACTGGAACCAGCCACTAGGGGGTGCTCATTATACTTCAGCCAAACAGTCCCATGTTTACCTACGGATTTGGGATGAGGCATCAAGGTGTTACTCTAGAACACGGCTGTCTATACATTTAAAGAAGAGTGCCAAGAAGTCCCTGTGGGCCACAAAAACGTGATCTTTTATCTGAAAAATGCAATAATTATTTTGTTTTTTTGTACTCATCAAAACAGACGTATTAGTAATAATCTACACATAAAAATGTTAGAAACGGTTGATCTACATCAGAAGACAACATTCGACATTCTAGAAATGCAACATGGGGGGGTGGGAGGTGTGGGGTTGCACAAAATCACTCCGAGGGGCGCGAATGGCCCCCGGGCCACACTTTGGACATGCCTGTTCTAGAACATTCTGATCCATGACGTTGTTTTGTGGAAACCTTGTTATTTGTTCTGTTGGGGTCACAAATTCATATGAATACATCCCAATGAACCCAGAGTATGGCAGCCTATTAGGGCCATTCAGAAAAAAATAAAATCTGAAGAGAAGAATAAACCACTATAATACTGTATTTACTATTTAATTCCTTAAATCACATTTTGGTCATTTTCTCACCGCCCCGCGGTCTAACGCTACTCCCACAGTCGAGTCCAGCACCGTAAACGGTGCCGGCTGTCCTCCTGCTGCAGACAGATTAACGACACGTTTACGGCTGCTTCTGATTACTCAGAATTTTATGGAAGGAAGAGAGAAAAGCAGCAGCGGCTTGTAACTGTGTTTAAAGAGCTGGTTCAGTCAACAGCAGCTCGTATAGGAGCGCTCAGATAAACCCGAGCCACAGCAGAGGAAAGGCTCTGATGGAAAATAATTAGAGGAAACAAAAGTGTCTGAAACACCAGGATGAGACAAACGACGGAGGTCAAAACCTTTACCGTTCTTGTTGTTGTTGGCGACGTGCAGCGGTTCAGGAGACGGGGAGGACGAGGACGAGTGCTTCAGGGCGTCCTCCACTCGCTCCCTTCTCTTGGACTCGAACTCCAGCGCCTCCTGCAGCTTCCTCTTTGCCTTCTTCTCCTTCTTCAGTCGCTTCTGGATGGAAGCTGGAGGTAGAAGAGGCAAGGACAGGTTATAGAACACACAGGTGGAGCTGAGCAGGTGTGATCTGAGCGACGGCCAATCAGACCTCTGCTCTGTAGCTCGGTGTTCAGCTGCCGCTCTAGACTCTCCCTCATCTCTCGTTCTCTGTAGAGCTCCATCTTCAGCTCCCGCTTCTCCGCCTGGATCTGTTTGTCCTGCGCCCGGGCGTTCTCCACCGCCACCTTCAGCAGGCCCTGGGAATGAAGGCCGATGCTCCTGAACAACTGTTTTATGGTGATTACGTAACTAATAAAGGCTCAAACTCTGTGCTTCTTCCCCATCATGGCTCGTACATCTAAAACCTGCCGGCTATATATTTGTTCTATTTAGTATTTTTCTTTGCTAAATTGTTATTTTTATGTTGCATTAGGTGAAAATTTCATATTAAACATTCTCCAACATCCAGAATCTTCTTATTTCTTATACTTTATAAAAATTAGCTGTAAAGCCTAAAGCAAAACATTTATTTTTATTTTATTTTGCATTTGTTCAAATAAATTTTGAAATAAAATAAAGGTAAGCAAAAGAATAGCTAAAACTATAAAAGAGTGGAAGTTATAGAAAAGTTTATCGATAACCTCTGAGGATAAAACGATAGAAATTTATTTAATGTAACAAATAAATCATCTGGTGACGGAAATTTGTGTTTTTATTTTATTTTATGTTGAACGCACCATTGCCAACAACGTTCTACTAGTAACAGATCTTAAATGTGGATTTTTTTTGTTTTAGAATCAAACTTTCAGGTTAAAGGCGAATGAAGTAAGAAAGACCTCCTGTGGTCAAATATGGGTACTGCAGCCCACGTATCAAAACAAACCACTTTCTGTGGTTATCGTGGCTGTGGCCAGCTACAGGTCAGCACCAGAAGACTCTAGATGATGAGTGAAGACGAGTCATACTCAGTAAGTTGATAAGTAGATAAATACTTTTCACTATAATATCAAGTTAATGGTAAAAAGTAGATTGAAATATTTTTAGAGCCGACTATTTGTTTCTAATTCACCGTTAGCATTGTTAGCTCAACGTTAACCTGTAGCCTTCTATTAAGAGTAAAACAAAAGGATGCCGTGGCTTTTTAGGATCAGTTACTTGCTGTTTAACGACGCGTACGCATGTTCAAAATGGCTGCCATGCGTAACTTGTGTTGATTTGAAGCGTCGTTTGTGCGCATCCCCCGAAATTAACACAACGCGTCTGAACGCTGCAGTATACGAGTAACCAGTAGGTGGAGCTGACAAAACGAGCGAGACACACTCATCATGGTGACTCCGTCTCTGGTTTAGAGGTCTTTCACACCATCTACGATACGCTGCTGTCTTATTTTCGGCTGTAATCTAAAAATTAACCAGTTAGTGATCTCTTCTATTGACGCCATGTTTGTTTTGGTTGTACCCACACACCCGAGTGCTCTAGTGTGCCCCCTAGGGGAACACTCCAGTACTACACGCACGCCGTGCAGCAGCAAGTATGTGAACAAAGACACAGCCTGCTGCCTGCGCCGGCAAATCAAACTGACTTCCTCAGCACCCTTCTGTTAAAACCCAGATCAGAAGCTAAATGTCTTCACTAAAACAGAAAAAAGGTTATTTTCTAGTGTTTTCCAGATATGGCTGCAGGTGTTGTGTGAGAACCGAGCCGTACCTGTATGTTGGTCAGCAGAGTCTCCACAGACGAGAGGCCGTCAGCAAACAGGAACGGAGCGGGAAACCCAGGAGGCAGGTTCTGACCCAGAGCAGACTCTTCTGTCACAAACACATTTAGTTACTCTTTACTGGAGGATTCTGTCTCAAGCTCAGGGGTTTGGGAGCAAAGTTTTCTGGAATCCTGCAGCCGGTCGGGTGTTTGTGGAGCAAAGATCCAAACAGCTGATTTAGACTTCAGGGTTTTTAGAAGAACTTTGTGAAATGTTGGCGTTTAAGGTTAAAAGGCTGCAGCATTAAAGAAATCAATTACACACACACACACACACACACACACACACACACACACTAGAGGCTGTTAGTATTCAGACGATCATGTGGGGTACTAATTGGCAGGGATTAAAGACATCCTTGATTTGTGTGTGTGTTCATTGTGAGTGCGTCACAGTGTCTGCTCAGCCCTTAATGCCTAACACACCGACAACTGGGTTAACTCTGCTGTGAAATTAACGCTGATTAAGATGCACTCTAACACACACACACACACACACACACACACACACACACACACACACACACACACACCCTATCTGCCACTTCATCCATACATCCCTCGACTCCACCATTACACACTCGCTCATCTTTCTTCATCACTTTTTCTCCTCAGCTCCAGTTTTCCTTCCTGCATCTTCGTCTTTCTGCTTTTTCTCACCGCTTTATTTATTTATTTTTTTAGAAATGTTCATTTATTTGATTTTGAAATCCTTTTTATTTCTACTTTTTTACTTTATTTCTCACATTTTCTATTTTTTTTTTTTTCCTAT
The DNA here is from genome assembly GCA_006937985.1 of Aphyosemion australe. Lineage (NCBI taxonomy): Eukaryota > Metazoa > Chordata > Actinopteri > Cyprinodontiformes > Nothobranchiidae > Aphyosemion > Aphyosemion australe. The sequence continues at coordinate 60,894 of SSNS01000829.1, forward strand.
TTTTAAATTAAAGTTGTTATTTTATTTTGGCTTTAAAAAGACCACATCAATTATACATATTATATTAATATCAGTGCTGTATAAGTTGCATTTTGCCTAAATTAATGTGTTTTATTTTTATTAGTATTTTTATGTTGAGCCTTCTTCTTCCACCCAAGTGCATTCAATAAACTGTAAACTATGATTTTTAAATATTTCTATTGTATTTCTATAATGAAAATGTTCTGTTTGGTCTCTAAAATAAGGGGGAAGAGGTCAAATAAAGAAATTCAACAATTAAAGTTAAAAAAGAAGAAAAGGTGGATTTCTGTTAAAAAAACAAATATTTTAATCTCCTCGTTTGTGAATGTTAATAAATAAAATCATCCGTTAAAATGTTTCAATTAGGTTTGAAAGCTGCGTTTCTTACTAAACATCATAAATCAGATTTTTTTTTCTTTCTTGGAGTTTTTTTTAAGTGGAAAATAAAAGTAAATCCAGGATGTACTCTCCTAAAACAACCATTAATCCTAATTCTGTATTCATCCACATAAACTTATCTAATTTTTCTCCTCTACAGAAAAGAAAATCCACAAACTCGACAGTCATTCTTCTCTAATCCCAGCTGTGGTTGAAACTCCTCTAAAGCTTTAATCCAAACAGCTCCATGAAGAGTTTTTAATTTTCTCTCCCGTTTAGGAGCAGGTCACGTGACCTGGAGCTCCAGCTCCGACACGTGTACGTCGGGAGGAGACATCAGCCCTGATGTGTGTCCTCCATCACTGCTCCAGAAGCAGCTCCTGCTGATGTCCGCAGGAAGAACGGAACGTGTCAGGAGGATGGAAAACGTAGAGGGGAGGGAGGAGAGGCCCGGCATGCTTTTAGTGTCTGACCCTTTGACCCCTTTTAGCCAGGCCTCCTTCACTTTGTCTGCCTCACTCACCCCCCCATTCATCCATTCATTCATCCATCTATCCTCTCATCTTCCTTCTGATTGATGACTCAGAGACAGATGATCAATGGGACGCTTCTGTTTCTCTATCCGTGTGTGTGTGTGTGTGTGTGTGTGTGTGTGTGTGTGTGTGTGTGTGTGTGTGTGTGTGTGTGTGTGTGTGTGTGTGTGCGTGTGTGTGTGTGTGTGTGTGTGTGTTTGTGCGTCCCAACCTTTGTCCTTTGTTATTTTCTTGATGGGTGCAGCAGAGTTGGTCAGTGCAACATCAGCATCACCTGACACCAGTCCTGTAGAGAGAAAACACACTCAGTTATTGTTAGTGTGGCTGGATTAGAACACACACACACGCACACGCACACACACACACACACACACACACACACACACACACACACACACACACACACACACACACACACACACACACACACACACACACACGCACACACACACACACTTTGCAAACAGGTGAAGGATGTGTGAATATGTCTTTATGTAAAGTATTTTGTCATATTTGTGAACTGGAATGTTTCTCTAAATGATGCAATTATAACACAGACGATTAAAACAACATTTGCTCCTATTTTTATTTTTACTTTTAAAACTCATTTTCCATTTTTTAAATCTTTTTTCCCTAAATTTAGTTTCTGCTTTAGGTTGCAAATCAAAACTTAAAGCATGCAGAAGTACGGTGGCCCAAAAGGTTCAACAAAAATATAAAAACTGCACTGGAAGTTAATTATTAAAGGAATACATCTTTGCTTTAAAATAAGTTAAAGGAAGTTAACAAAATAACAAAAATAAAAAAAAAAAGGTTTTAAATAAATAAAATATCAAAAGGAAGTTGCTAGCCGGAACCTAAGCTAAAATAGAAGTGAAGCTAACGCCTCGATTACATGAAAACAAAAGTAAATGAGAGACACGTGTTTGGTCCTGTTTGACTGTTATGGTGTGAGGCTAATGACCAGGTCTGCAGAGTAGACCGCTGGAGTCGAACTGAACGTGCGAAACGGTGCATCTGACTGCTTTATCGTTTTTGTGGCGCTGCTATGGTTGATATTATTAGTGTTTGGTGTTCTAGCGGTGTTTTTGTGAGGAATAAACATTCAGGCGGTCCAGAAAAACATTCAGGCGGCCACCTTGGTAAATTAGTGCAGGGAAAACTATTAGAGCAACACCTTCTAATGTTCTGATGGTATGATGTCATTTCCTGTCATGTTTACAGCTGTTACAGCACGTTATACAGATTTGTTTACTTTATTAATACTGAGAGGCACAGTTACTGTCAGTGTTCATTTTGCTATTCTCCATTAATTATTGTTATTAAAACAATTATAAATATAGAATTCTATTGATCCAAAGCGTGAAATGTGAATTTTTCATATTTCTCTAAAGTTTTAAGCAGCTAACATTTCCTTCACAGACGTTGAAAATTATTGCATCAGAAGAAAAATACATATATTTTAGTCGACTAAATTGTGACTAAAATGAAAAAGAATTTCAGTCAAAAGACTAAAACTAAATTAAAATGTATTTTAACAATGAACACCAAGTTCTGGGTGACAGTTCAGAAGTGATCAAATGTCTGCGGCCCTTTGGAATCAGTTTTTTTTCCAGCTGTTTCTGTTTTTATTATTCTGAATTCCGTATCTCCATATTTATTCATCTAAAAAGTGCGTAATTACAAAGTGAATGAATTATAATTCAACACATCATTGACCACAGAATTCAGATGTTGTTATTTACCTTTATTGTAAATAAGGTTATTTACCTTTCACCAATAGAAAGTGCCGTGGTTCTGCAGAACATCGAGTGTTTTTAGGTCTTTTCTTAAATGACACAATACATTATTGTTTATGTGTGAAATGAGGTGTTCTGTGTTTTGTAGTCGATGTTTATAAACTCCAAACGCTGAGGAGAGGTGACGTGGAGGCCTGCTTTAAGACAACATGGTGGACGGTGTCTGTTCTTGTCCAAAGTTCAGTAAAGTTCACAGAGGGGTAGACCGCTGCATCCTGATGTGTTATGATGACTTCTCCTCATGGTTCATTAGTTATTTCACTAACAGACAAACACAGCTGATAACGTTGATGCAGGGTTTGGTGTGTCCCTCCTGGGCTACTGTAGAAACAGACATTTATACTTGTTTGGTGTGGTGGTGTGTGCTCCTACCCAGTCGCTCGGGGGAGCTGGAGGCCGAGCTGCTGGGCTGTGACTGCAGAGGAGTGTTGGTTTCATCAACAGATGGAGACAGAGAGGGACTGTCACACACTCGTTCCTACAAACAGGCAGAGAGGGGACCTTCAGACCAACCGGACGGGTTTAAGATGCTTCATTTGCTTTGTTTACATATAAAAACAGCTAAAGGATAACTATTTGGGTCAGACTGAGTCAAAACTAATTAAATATTAGTTTTTTAGTCTACAGGAGCTCGTGGATCTGGTTCAACAGCAGAAATAAGCCTCAGCTCCTCGTCTGGATCAATGGCTCTTGGCTCCTTGTGACCCTAAACATCCCACAGGAGTGTCCGCTGCTGATTTGTTCTGACCCGGCCGTCACAACTTGGTCCGGGTCAGAGTCGCTCAGATCCTCTTGTTTGCTCACTTTTTTTGCTTTTGCTTCTAATGGATCAATGTCAGGGACTAGCTGTTATCTCTGATGGAGCTTCTCTGTGGTCCGGTGCTGCTTTAAGGAGATAATCAATGCTTTTCACTTCATGATGTGGTCATAATGTTATGGATGATTTGAAGTTCAAAGGTCAAATAAAAAAGCAGCTGCAGCTTATGAATAATAAAGTTACCGACTAGCACGTCGTGTCCGTGTGTCTTACCTTGATGACGGGTGCGCGGTGAACGTGAGTGTGTATCTGCTGGGCTGCAGCCGCCATGTTTGCAATGGTGCTGAGGTGGTTCATCTGGGACATTGCCATGGCGACAGATGCAGGGGGCAGCCCCATGGGCAGTAGAGGGTGGGGCATCATCATGAACGGCAGATCCAACCCTGGGATAGAAGCAAGCGTCGTCAGCATAGAGGAGACCAGATGTTTAACGGGGCTCAGGTGTGTCACACCTGCTGACCAACATGATGTTTGCTGCTTAGTCGTGTCTGCAGAGTCCAACCAGTCACTTTTGTTTTAGACGCCATTTTTATTTCATGGGTCTCAACTTTAGTGAAGAAGCAACATCTGCCTCCGTCCTCATGACTGTTTTTTCCCTGTGATTGAAAGTTTAGCTTAATTCAGCAAGACGACAAACATGAAACCTGCTAGATTCCTCCTGCAGCTGCTCCTCTACCTCCAGAGTTCACTCTTTGACTCTCTTTGACTAAACCTTTCTGTGCTCCCCGAGCTCTCTCTGTGTGTTCTTTAGTTCATCTGTTCTCCTTTTCCGGACACACACACACACACACACACACACACACACACACACCAACAACAACACAAATCACCACTCTTGTGAGGAATTACTCCTGTTTCATCCTTTACCCTCAAACCTAAAAGAATAACCTCTGACCTTTGACCTCCATGACCCTCTCACCCTAAAGCAGCCCCACTTGGAGTTCAGCTCCCACTAGCCTGACACATTGTAGAGAAGATGTTTTATCTGACACACTCACACACACACAGGACCACTCTCATTCCAATGAAACAATAACACTGATTGCTGTTGTCGTGACGACTGAAGTGATAGAATAATCAATGTGAGTGTTTGTCGCTTCCTGCTGCCCGGTGTGAGAGAACACCTACATTACTTCTGCAGTAAGAGAAAGGGTGAGGATCTGTTTGTTTGTGGGTCCGTGTGTGTGTGTGTGTGTGTGTGTGTGTGTGGTGTTGATGAATTGAGTCATTTAGTAGAGTGTGTGCTGATTAATCCAGCCAGAGTGGTAATACGGGAGATGAGAACAGATTAAATGGTGTACATTAACAAATATGGCCATCCTTTAAACACACAGTGTGAAAAAGTGTGTGTGTGTGTGTGTGTGTGTGTGTGTGTGTGTGTGTGTGTGTGTGTGTGTGTGTGTGTGTGTGTGTGTGTGTGTGTGTGTGTGTGTGTGTGTGTGGCTCCACTCACTGTTGGCCAGTAGCTGCTGCTGCTGGAGCTGTTGTTGATTGACAGCTCCTAAGGCGGGCCCCCTCCCGGGACCTCCCGCTGCACCTCCTCCTCCACCTCCTCCTCCTCCTCCCACTGCCGGTGCTCCTCCGCCCCCTCCTCCTCCTCCTCCTGGTCCTCCGCTGTGGGCTCCAGCAGGGGGGCTGGTCAGACGCTCTTTATCCCAGGAACACTCACTGCCTCCTGGGTAGAGGAGCAGACATTTCTGTTCCATCAGTCAGGAGCACTCAGGCTGGGATTAGACCCGTTTCTAATTTAATGTTTCAACTGTCACTTTAGAAAACCACCAAGGGAACTTAAAACCTGTGATGTTTTACCCGATAATCAGTGATTTCTAAAGAAAAGTTGTGAAACATTAAAATCCAACAATCACATTTCAGACATTAGATTGAGATGTTTTATGGTGTTTCCATCATAAAAATAATCATCCAGAATATTTAATTTATTAATATTTTGATTTATTTTTTAAACACTTTAAAGGAAAAAGTTGTAAAAATAAACATTTTATTTAGATTTTGCTCAATTTTCCAATAAAAGCTAAACTTTAGCTCTGATACTGTTAATTAAACCTGAGGTTGTGTGACTTTTCTGGACAGATGAAGTTAGCGTGGTGGTGGATTCACAAGCTTGCAGCTCAGATTGAGCTTAAATAAACAGCAGGAGTATCTGTCCATCACAATAACCTCAGGCTCCATGTTTTCAGTCATGAGTGTCTTTCCTTCAGCAGGTTTTCAGATGTTTTTAAGTGATTCATCACAGCAGCTAAACGCTAACTTCTGCTCCTCTTTTATTTTATAAAGGTGTCTGAGGAGATTCAGGATAGTTAAAGAAAATATCAGAGCAAACGTTTCTCATAAAACTTTTAAAAATCAGGAAATTAGCAGGAAAAGAAGCCAACATGAGCCAGGTGGCTGTCAGGGGGATTGTTGCATTCTGCACTACAGGAGCCTGAAGAGGACAAAACTAAAACCACGTTTTTAAGGTTTGATCGGTCAGAGTTGCAGTTCGTAGTTTGAGCCACTAGATGTCACTTCAGTCCACACTTTTGTTGCGTAACTTTAAAAAACACTTTATACTTTATAAATTGAACTTTTATACTTTTGAAACCATGAATCTGGAAAACTTTAGTTCATGATAACAGCTGATCGGCTGCTTTTGCGTTCAGCATGACTCGCTGGTTTAAACTAAACGGACTAAATGTGTTTTATTACTTTTAAAATGATTCATAAATGAATAATTATTAAAAACTTCACCTTATATGAGCCGAAGTAACCTGATTATCAACGGTGACAACTCTAAACGGGTTGTGTGTGAATGTAAAATGTATTTAATGGTTCTCTCTCTCTCTCTCTCTCTGTCAGGCAGGCAGGCAGGCTCTCTCGCCCTCCACACCTCAGTCTCTGCTCCACTGTTCTCCCTCTCATCCATCTTCATCTCCCTCCATTAGTTTGAATTAGCGACCGTCTCTCTCTATTATTGCCTACTGAATTCCCTCTGCTCAGTGTGTGTGTGTGTGTGTGTGTGTGTGTGTGTGTGCGACAGCTGGGCCTCATCCCTGCTGCCATTTACACCGGGGAAGAAAAGAAGAATAAACAGATGGGCAGATGTTCTCTCTCTTTCTCCGTCTCTACACTCCTTTTTTCTTGGCCTCTCTCACTTGTTCCCTTTTTCTTTTATGTTTTTTTCTTCATCTCTTTTTTCAGTTAAATGAATTCACTGCTGAGACTTTATTTTTTCTCTCTACATACTAGAGGATGTTTCAGTAACCGGGTAATAAACACACTTGACCTGTAAAGATGGCTTCCAGCTAGGCTAAAGGTGGTGAATGAAGGACCAGCCTGTATAACCAGGGGTTAATGCACCACCGTGGTAAGTGTTACAATGGTCCAAAAGCCTTTAAAGAACTTTCGGCTCTGAGTTCTGATCTGGTTGGTGGTGGATGGACAGGATCTCATTTCAGGACAGATGTTGGTGGTCGTCCCCCTACCAGCCATGACGATCAGTGAGGACGGGGTCATCAAACTCACGGTCGGGAGTCTTTTCCTCAAGAGAAGCAGAATCTCCGTGTCTTTTAGGGCTTCAACTGCAGGAATGAGGCTGCTGCTCTGGTCTGTGATGAAGAAGGGGCGGAGCTTAAAGGTAAAGCTCAGGACATACTGGTCCGTCTAAGAGGTGAGATTTGGATCACTGCAGAAAGATTGAAATCCTGAAATATGGTTCCTCCATCAGATGGCCCGGCTCGGCCTTAGAGATGGGGTGAGGTGCTCCATCATGCAGGAGGAGCTCAGAGCTGCTGCTCCTCCTCCTTCAAGGTGTTTGGGACACCTGACCCAGACACCTGCTGGTGCTTCCTCTCTGTGGAGGATTTTCCAGGCACATCCCACTGGGATCAGATCCAGAACTGGTTTTAAACATTGGTCCTAAAGGTTTTATAAACGTTGTAGCCACAGTTTGGGTCACAGGATGTTTGTTTGTTACCTCACCTGGTTCTAGATCAGTTAGACGTGTTCTAATGGAAGGCTGGGCAATAAAATACAACGTTTTACGTTGCCAAGCAACCGAACTACTGCCCTACATGACCCTGACCCTGCACCATGTGCTGCTCAAGCTTAAATCATTAGTTTGTGTGTTTATTCAGTAACTAATTAACCTCAGATGATATTTGATGTGCTGAACAGCCAATCAGATTCCTTTTCTATCTGGTGGTGAAACACCAACATGTTGGGTTGTTTTAGGGGTGCACCGATTGCAGTTTTTGGCCGATCACCGATCTTGAGAAAAACCTGACTCGCCGATACCGATTTTGTCTCAACTAAAAGCAGATTACGTCAATGTTTCAATTTCCTTTTATTGAGAAAACCATCATGAACACTCATGAAACAATACCAGTTTCAACTGGACACGAGGTCATGTTCTCAAATATAAATGAACATACTTAGCATTGCTGTTTGAACTACTGTCAGAGAATTTCTATGCTTCTCTATTTCATTCTGTATCACACACACTCACACATTCTCACACACACACATTTGAACACACCCACTACCTTATCTCTTACTTTAAATAAAGACGGTGCATTTATGGAGGCCAAAACGCCTCAATGTGGTGAAATTTCTAGAAAATGGATTAAAAGCCATGGTTTTTCTGGTAATCTGCTTGTTGCAGATTCCCTACTGTTCTGCATCATCACAGGGAGCGACGAATGAACTCGGCTCGAAGGACCAATTTATGTTAGGGATTTTGTCATTTACCCCAACCGGAACTGAGGAAATAAGAGAGACAATAAACCACACAGAACCATTTGCAAATGATGACAGACCAACTCAGGACAGAGTACAGTCTGCCCCGAGCGGCTGCCAACACAGTTTATTTAAAGTAAGAGATAAGGTAGTGGGTGTGTTCAAATGTGTGGGTGTGAATGTGTGAGTGTGTGTGATACAGAATGAAATAGAGAAGCATAGAAATTCTCTGACAACTACTAAATCATATTTGTTCCTTTAGACGTTCATTTTTCTAACTTTGAAAACAAAACTTTTGCACCTTTTGCATCCAAAAAATGATTCTATAGCAATGATTTGCTTTAACATTAACTAGGGGTGTGTAAAATCTGATGAAGTTTTATGAAATCGACCAAAAACGAGTTTCTTTCCTCATCATGTTTCCTTGTTTCTATCTTTTATTATCGGTTCTGCCCCAGTTTGTCCCCCACAACTAAAAACTACAGATATGGTTTCCACCGACACATAAAACCTCTCTTTGTGTTTTCCCCTCATTCATCCCATCTGCGTTTTTCTCAAGTATCAAAAAAAAAAAAGTTCTGATAGGAGCAGAACGGGCCGGAGCGATCCACTTCCACCCATCAAACACATCTTTTCTCTTTCTCCCTTTTCCTCTCGCCCTAAATATCCCTTTCTCCC
>SSNS01000829.1:69926-84926 GCA_006937985.1 Aphyosemion australe
AAATCATATTTGTTCCTTTAGACGTTCATTTTTCTAACTTTGAAAACAAAACTTTTGCACCTTTTGCATCCAAAAAATGATTCTATAGCAATGATTTGCTTTAACATTAACTAGGGGTGTGTAAAATCTGATGAAGTTTTATGAAATCGACCAAAAACGAGTTTCTTTCCTCATCATGTTTCCTTGTTTCTATCTTTTATTATCGGTTCTGCCCCAGTTTGTCCCCCCACAACTAAAAACTACAGATATGGTTTCCACTGACACATAAAACCTCTCTTTGTGTTTTCCCCTCATTCATCCCATCTGCGTTTTTCTCAAGTATCAAAAAAAAAAAGTTCTGATAGGAGCAGAACGGGCCGGAGCGATCCACTTCCACCCATCAAACACATCTTTTCTCTTTCTCCCTTTTCCTCTCGCCCTAAATATCCCTTTCTCCCACCCCCTCCCTAGCTTTATTTTCTTTTTCATTTCATACTCATTCCTCCGCTCCATTGTCCTCCACACTTTCCCAGGCCGGTGTGAGTGTCGCGCACAAAGAAAACAAGGTCGGACAATGAAAAGAAGGCTTTCCGCGAGCGCTCTGAAATCTCTCTGAATGAAACGGAAGACAGAGGAAGGTGGAGAATGAGAGCGGGAGCGAATAAATAAAAAACGACTTGGCAGAAGAATAAAATGAGAGAACAGAAGACGAGTAACTCTATCAACCCATTTGCCAGGTCAGCTGAAGAAAGGAGGAAGCTGAAGGAGGAGAATCGGGGTGGAAAGCTCCTCCATCCTTTATCTCCACTCTGCTTTTTGTTTTCTGTCTCTTTAATAATTCAGAGAAACAAACACAGCAGAGATCGAGTGGAGCGGAAAGTGTTTTTATAGGTAACGCGTGAAAACAATGTCAACATGATAGTCGGACTCAAGTCTGATGCTGTGATTTAACAGGATGCTTCAGGTGCAGGTGAGTCTCCAGGTGTTTATGGGAGGACATTAGTTACACACACGGCTGCTGGGAGGGTAAAGGTCACATTTTAGATATTCATGCAAAAAAAACATTTTTTTTTAATGATGGAAAGTGAAAACAATTATATTTTTTGTGAAATTTTTAAAGGGAAAAGTTGCAAAAAAACTAAAAAATAAGACCCAAAAAGTGATTTTCCAGGTGAAGACCCTCCATATTTAATAAGTTTCACTCAGAAAACTACAGTAAAGTTGGACTAACTAATCCAACACACTCGTGTTGCATTGAAGATTCTTTTATTTGAGACCCTTTCAAAATAAGAGTCCATGTTTGCGTTTTCATATTTGAGCAAAAATCAAACAGATTATGACCCCATCGACTATTTAAAAAGTAAAATGGAAGCGATAAACCTAGTTTTTTAAATCACATTCATTTTTATTACTTTTTTTTTTGCAGCTTTAGTTTTTCTTAAATTTTCTGCTTCTTTTCTTTCAGTAAATTGACCAAAAACACCAGATGTTCCTGTTGTAAGCGTAAAACTTCAATCTGTGACAGTGTTCACCTTTTGCTCCTCTTGTAAATTTCAATAAAAAAAATTCTGAAAAAATTGGGAAATTGGGCGAATATTCGTTTTCTCCTCATAAATATTTAACTCCCATCATGGAAAATGCTGACTTTTTCCCATAACCCAAGAGAATACCCAGTTTTTTTTAATATATATAAATCTTAAATTAACACAGATTAAATGATCTTTCTCAACATTTTAAAACGTATCTACAGTTGTAGTGTTACGGCCTTAAATGATCGATCCTGCAGAGGTTATCTGCATCCCCCTCTCCTCCAAGTGACCCAGCTTTTGGGCCAAAATACCAACCTATTTTTAAACAAAAAGATGTAAAGTTTAGAATTTTAAATCAATAAAACACCATCTTGCACTGGCAAGTCACCAGCTTTTAAATAATGGTTTAACTTCAGTATCGATAGGTTTAAATAACAAGATTTCTTGTCGTTTTTGAAAAGAGAATAACGATGAAAAACCTGCTCCAGCCAGCCTTACTGTTACCGGGACAAACGTTTGTCCTGAAGTTCTGTCCTGGTTTTTCTCTCTCCTGGTTTTCTGCTTGTCAGAAGAAATAAAAACTCCTCCGATGGAGTTAATTGATCCTCAGAGATCAAACTCACTGTTGGCTCTGGGAACAAACAGTTGTGTGTGACCAATTAAAACTAGACGTGGCAAAACACAGACGTTTAAATCAGGAGGCGACGTTTCATCCTATGTCCTGTTTGTGTGTTCCTAGCTTATTAGAGCTGTGGGAAAAGAGCTGTTTTTAACACATTGTTATTTATTTCTTTTACCCATAATTGTCATAAACTGACGGTTTAGTTACATGTCAACTTTGGGTCGTTTAAATAAAAAAATCTCTCTTAACTTCCTGCTTGTGAAACGATGAAGAAAACCTGCTAATTCCCCGCTAGCGCCAGCGTTATAAAAGCTTTTTGTTGCTGGGTTTCTTGGGTTTGTGGAGTTGCTGAGACGGTTAGTTTGGTTGGTTTTTGCTGATGTTAACACAAACGAGGAGTCCAAAGGCCTGATCACAGATGAAGGTGGGTGTAGAGTTCATTACACCACACAGAAAGAACAAACGGCCCTAAAAAGTTTAACCTGTCCCCAGGGCTCCTCTGGATTATTGCTAATGTCCACACAAAACTTCCATAAAGTGTCCCCGTCTCTGGACCACAGAGACGCGCCTCACGCTTTAACAGGAACCCGGGACCCTCATTCTCCTCTCACTCAGGTGTGTGTGTGAGTGTGTGTGTGTGTGTCCCACCTGTGTTGGAGTGTAAGTCGTCATTGTCCGACTCATTTCCATTCTGGAGACTCATCATCATCTTCATCTTCTGCAGCTTCTGGAGCTCAGCCATGGCTGCCGCAGTCAGGCCTGAAACACACACACACACACCATTATAAGATTCATCTTAAAGAGGTCTGTTTAAATACTAATCAGATGAACTGATTGTGATTTCTGAGCCGATACTGATATTTGAAACCATTTTATCTGATTCCTTCATATCTGAAATGACTGATTAACAACATGTTTGTTTTTCTTCAATTAACATGACAGTTTAGATTCTGAGAGTAAGAACATCCACGCGGAGGAGCGATTGTAGCTAGCATGAATTAGCACTTAGCGATGGTGAGTTCAAAGACCAGGAAGTGTATTTTTTATTGTAACGTGACCACAGGGTGTTCTAGAGATAAAATGATAAAAATCAGATATTTGAGTTGATTAGGCCGATCTAACTAAATATTGGCCACTTTGCATTTCTTTAATGCAGCGATACATTTAACCTGATACTGCTGTGGACGTTGAATTCAGTCTCACTGGGCTGAGGCGGGTGGAGGACACACAGCTGGAATCAAACCACTTGGTTATGATTTCATTTGTTTTCATTAAATCCTCATAATATCTGTGTTTGTTATGTTCAGAACGTTAAATTCCCATTTATGTGTCCAGGCGGTAAACTCCAGTGTCTTGGGTCATCAACCTTTACCAGTTTCCTCCTTTTTCATCCTGATTCCTGTCAAAATAAACAGTCAGGCTCTAAATGGGTTCCAGAACCCCTGATGACCATGACTACAAATGCCTTTGAACACTTGTTCAGGACCAGTGAGATACTGGCTTTGTCCCAGTCACACACACACACACACACACACATGCTAGTGCGCGCCACTTTTCACTTTTTGATCATCACAACAAACATCTTCAGCATCGTGTTTGAATCTTCATCATCATTTCTCCCAGGTAACCGATCACAGCCACAGACAGGTGCGGACCCGCCGTTACCCATGATGCTTTGCAGCAAACTGTGACACACATTCTGTCGGTCTGGGCCGGCTGTCGATGTCAACCCCTTCTTTTTGTGTTTAGTGTGGTTTCAGACTCCTCTAGCCCGGTGAACATTAACCGATACACACATGCAGGAAAACACACACTCTCCTTTGTGAGGACTAAGATCCCGGCTCGGTGCACTGACCTGGAACTGACTTCTATACACAACAACCAGCAGAGTGAAAGAGACGACCGTGTGTGTGTGTGTGTGCATGTGTAAGCGTGCATGTTAGCTTTTGCATTGTGCTGAGTGTGTCCGTACAGTTTGCTTTCATGTACAAATGTGTGTGTGAGGGTTTACATTCGTGCTTATCTGTGCATACTTTTAAGTGTGTGTGTGTGTGTGTGTGTGTGTGTGTGTAGGTCAGTTGGTTTTGCCCCAGTCACGCTTGACAGCCTTGGAGGAATGTCCATTACACACTGTACAGTTGTCTGTAAGCTATAAAGAAAACAAGATAGAGGCATGATGGGAAAGGGGGAGGGCGGGTCAGGCATGGGGGGGGCAGTCTGAAATTTAATTTAAAGCAGGATGGACTGATGGATTGATGGAGGGGGGGGGGGGGGGAGGGCAACAAGCAGGTTAAAACCAAACTAGACAAAGGAGTTTTTAATCAGTGGATTCTACTGGTGGACCAGAATGCTCCCAACGTTACGCCAGCGGAAACTGGACTCTCTTATTCTTGAACGTTTGAGCCTCACCTGAGGAATTTCCTCAAACCAGACATAGGCTGGTCGGTCCACTGCTCCTCCCATCACAGGGCTACGACTGTTGGTGACTCATTTTAAACGTTAATCACGAGGAACTTCACAAAATGTCTTGGGTTCTGTGTTTTGTATGCATGTTGTGTTTTAATGAAAATGAATAAAGGAGCATGCAACGCATCATCACAGGCTAAACTCTCCCAGAGTAAAGACCAATTTGGTGTGCCACCCCAAAATCCCCTCTGGCCACCCTTATCAAAACTTTCTGGGTTCGCCCCTGCTGTCTTCTCAAGTTCTCCTTTCTACCGCTGTCTTGATGCTGCGCTGCTCAGAGTGGCGTTGCATCAAAGTGATGCTTCAACCTAATCAGCTGGTTCATTTAAACAGGGACAACTTGACTAACTGGAATTTTATTACAAATAGTTTTATAAAAACTGTCCAACCTTTCATTTTAAACATTTTCTAAAATATGTAAAATTGTGTAAAATACAAGGGGAGCAAAAATCAACCAACCCATGCCAGAGGAACGGCAGTGAAAGAGAAAAATAAACAAAAAGGCAGAGAAAAAGAACAAAGTTGCAAAGGCAGAAGTTAAAGGGAAACAGGAAACTGAGGAATGAACGACACAAAAGGATGAAAGAGGAGAAAGAGGTCAGGAACAATGAAGAGGGAAATCCAGTCCATCTGCTCAGAAACAACGAGAGAGGAGGACGCTCACAGACATAAAGACACCAGCAGATTCATTACTTTACAGACAAATATTTGAGTTTCCCAGAGGATGAAATCTGATGATGTAATTGAACCGTCTGTCCAGTTCCACCAAGACATGATGTTTATGAGTTAAACGTCTCAGTTAGGAGAAAGGAAAACAGACTGTGTCATAATTATGCTGCTGACACACGCTTCATAACGGTTTTATCATCTGGAAGAAGTTCAAGTGAAATTTCACAGATAGAGGAGGAACACTTCAGAACCAGAAAGAGATTAAAGGGGTTAAAGTAGAAATGAAGTCCCTGTGTGGGGTCACAACTGTAGTCAGACATTGATTACTTCAGTGAAGAACACCTTGACACTTACACACACGCAAAGATGCATGTAGAGATACAGGAAACACACACACACACACACACGGACAGAGTCAGAATGCCCGCTTCGCCTCAGTGAAACCAGAAGTCGATCAATATTGAGGGCAGAGCCACAATGCTGTTCTCCATCATGACTATCACACACACACACACACATCTGCTTCTCTTTCTCTCTCGGATCGATGGCTGTCCGCTGTGTCCACGGTTACCGAGCATCGACCCCCGTCGCTAATGGCGACCACGGAACCTTGGGAATTAGTGTGTGATTGATTGACAGACTGCTTCAAAGACACACGCACCGTATAGAGCTAACCTGACCGTGTGTGTGTGTGTGTGTGTGTGTGTGTGTGTGTGTGAGAGAGAGAGAGAAAATACATTTTCCCGCGTGCCTGTGAGAGTGTCTCAGCGCTCCCCTGTGGCTTGTCTGCACCTCGTTTACCCATCTCTTTTTCCCTTCGCGTGCACCGTAATGTTTTCCGAAAGGTGGATGAAAGGAAAAAAAATAGAGGACACGAAAGAGTGAGGAGAAAAGAAGGGCACATTAAATAATTATGGTGGGAAAACAGTGAGTCATCAGCATAACATGATCAGCTGAACCAAGTCCAGAGATAAACGTTGTTACGTCTCACTGGAACAAAAAGTACTTTAATCACTTTAACTTTGATCTGAAAACTCACGTATATGTTCTACTCCATAAAGGAAGACATAAATATTAGGGATGTGAATCCTACAACAACTCACGATTCGATTCTCGGGGTGCCGATTCGATTCAGAATCGATTCTCGATTCAAATCGATTCACAATCAATATTAACAGAGTGTCAGTTCCAGGTCTAACTACTTTCTTCTGCAAGTTAGCAAAAGCTATGAGAAATTGTTATTTTAAAAAAACTGGTTATGTTCAAGAAAATGCAAATTTACAAGGTAAAATAAAGTGATTCTAAAACTGTAAACAGAGGCAATCTTTTGATGAAAAGGCAACATTTATTTTTGCTTACCTTGTAAAATTGAACAAATCTTAACAGTTACCTAATAGTAGCTTTGAAAGTAATGCAGTCAAATACTTTTCAAGTATGTGTGGCAACAAAGTTTAACATTATGAAGACTAACAGGCACTAATTAGTCTTAACAAGCATCAATTATGCACGGTGCACTCGGCATGAAACAACAGTCAAACTAACAGGATAACACCATTTAAACATTATAGAACATAGTGAACTTACTTCTTGACTCATAAAACGCACACAGGATAATAATAAAGGTAAGTCTCTGTCGTGTTTCAGCAGACTGCAGCGTAGGAGCACACAGCAGAGCAACTACAGCTAGCGCCAGTGCTCCAGCGATGATGCGTTCAGGGACGCTCATAAATACGGCAGTTTACATAAAGGCTTCAGACAGAATCGATTCTGAACCTTTATGAATCGATTCTGAATCTTTATAAGTAAGAATCACGATTCGAATGCGAATCGATTTTTTTCAGGCACCTCTAATAAATATACCACCGATACTTGTATTATTTTAAAAGGGAGTATTGTTGTCCTCACTTGACCTGTCAGGGAATCCACCTGACTTTGGTAGAGTGTCCGCCCCGGGACTGGGAGATCGGGGTTCGAATCCCGGTCGGGTCATACCAAAGACTTTGAAAAAATTGACCCAATGCCTCCTCGCTTGACACTCAGCACTAAGGGGTTGGATTGGGGGGTTAAACCACCAAATAGTTCCTGAGCGCAGCCACAGCTGCAGCTCCCCGCTCCCCACCACGGGGATGGGTCAAATGCAGAGATGTAATTTCACCAGTGTGTGATGATGACTTGGGACTCATGGTTTTCAAACTGAGGTGGAAAATACAACTGGTGGTCTGCAGGAGTGAGGAACAGAAGGCAATGTGGACATGAATGACTCGTCTAAGGTGGTTTAGGCATCAGATTATGATTCCTCTTGGTCGCCTTTTAGGAGTTCTCCATGCATGTTCCATTGACCAGACCCAACAACCATTGAAGGCATTACTGAACCTCTCTTCCCTGGAAATGCACCGGGATTCCTCAAGAGGAACTGGAGTGAGTTCCTTGTGGACCCGTTATTCCTAAAGCTGACCTTTGATAAGAGGCATAAATGGCTGGATAACTGAGGCTCCACCCCCACATAAAACCCAAAGTAAAAGCCGCCCTCACACGGCAGATGATCAGATCTGACTGTCATCCTTGACTTCAGCAGCTGGGTCTTTAGGAGCTCTGGCCCCGTCCTCCGCTCACGTGAAACCCACCCCATTTGCCGGTGGTTGTAAATATTTAATTGGCTGCACCTACATCTCTGAAGGAGTGCTCTGAACGCACTCTAAAAGACAGAGTGACACTTTGAATAAAACAAACAGCCAAACAGAGAAATTGCTCTTTGTGTTCTGAATTTAGAAACACACTGTTTTTTTGTTTGTTTTTTCTGTTTTCTTTTCTTCCTGCAAGCACTCAGGAGTGCTAGTTTGCAAATGCAGGCGCCGGTTCTTGTGCTGAGTCAAAAAGATTTCAGCTCAGCGCCCCGGCACTTAGGTCGCCCATCTTTAGCTTTCACTGACCGTCCTGGATGCCCATTTGCAGCCATTTTGCAACGGCCATTTTTTTGCTATTTCTAATAAACTCAAATGGTAGCTGGTAATCGTCTGTATGGTCTTTGGTGCCTTTGGATAAGAACACTGCCCTGCTAGAAACCCAGAGGCACTACAGCTGGTCATTAGAGGCCATTCAAACTTCTTAAGGGGTTCCAACAGGAGCTAGAAGTGTAACCTCTGTTTCAGGGTCAGCGACAGAAGTCCCATTTAAGCAGATCTTTTAGGACAACTCTGACTTTGTGTCCAATGAAATGATCTTTTACAGCAAACGTGATGATTAGTGATTCCCAGTCAGACTATACTGGTATCTACCATGTCTGGCATAAACATCTGGGGAAAAAATAACAAGATCTTACAAACCAAGTTTTAATAAAAGTCTGTTTGAGTGACCTAACGGGTCTGATAAAAGTTTTGCTCCCCTATCAAGTAAGAGTTTGTGTTCTACTTCCTGTTTAATTAGCTTAGCTCAAGGGTCAATTGAAAATCCATTAATAATAAAACCAGTGGCTCTGCTTACGTTAGCCAAAGTTAAAGTGAAAATGGTTAAATGCACATGTCTGGGGTTTAATAACCTAAATATCTATTGGATCAGGGGGCAGCAGCCTTAGCAGAGAGGCCCAGACCTCCCTCTCCCCAGCCACTTGGGCCAGCTCCTCCGGGGGAATCCCAAGGCGTTCCCTGGCCAGACGGGAAACATAGTCCCTCCAGCGTGTCCTGGGTCTTCCTTTGGGTCTCCTCCCAGTTGGACGTGCCCGAAAAAACCTCACCAGGGAGGCATCCAGGAGGCATCCTGACCAGATGTCCGAGCCACATCAACTGGCTCCTCTCGATGTGGACAAGCAGCAGGTCTACTCCGAGCCCCTCCCGGATGACCGAGCTTCTCACCCTATCTCTAGGGGAAGGCTGCTTAGGCCACTTGTATTCATGATCTCATAGTGTTGGAAAACGACTCAACTCTGTATCAGACAACAGGTTTTGTGTTCTTTGACCCCACCAGAACTCGTTTATGCTGAGAATAGAAGAAAACTACTGAGTGTGTTTTATTTTGAAGGTCACAGATCTGAAATGTGTCTGAACTGAGTCCCACACAACCTAAGGAGGAATTCTTTGTCCCATCTGGGTTCCTGAGTTTAAAACGCACAACTGGATGGGGCTGGTTCTGCTGGATTCTTGCATCCTCAAGGTTCTGTGGTACTGCTTCCAGTCATGGGGGTTTCTCCACCAAACTGGTTCCATTGCTCAACTAAAGCCAGAGCTCACTTAGCACCAACTCTTTCTGTGTCCACTCCCAAGAGCTCTGGTTCCAACACCAAAAACCAACTGTCTGTTGGGGAACGACCACTTTCATCAGCAGCTGGAGCTGGGCTCAATGGGACCACTGAGGGTTTTCTCACTTTTCAACTTCAACATGAAAGCGTCAAATTAGCAGGAATACCAGGAGCTTACTGCCTCATTCACCAGTCACACAGTTAAAGCAGGCCAGAAAAACCTCACAGTCACGGCCTTTAACCGAACTAATAAACACCGTTTGAAACATTATTTAATAACGTTTTTGGCTCTTTTATCACCAACCAGTGTTGATTAGTACTCCTGTCAGTTTCAGTGAACACCGTTTGCACCGACTGGAGATCAATAAAGAGTGTTCACAAACGTTGATTGTTGTATAAAACAGTGTTTATAAATTAGGATGGTGCTATTAGAACATCTGTTTGCAGGAATAAACAGACAAATCCTGGATAAGCTGTCTCCCTGCACTGTGATCGTCTACGTTAGCCCAGAATCCAACAAAGAGAAGATCAGACCAGTTCTGGTTTAACACGAAACACAAACACATCAGGGTAAAACCCAAACATTTAGCTTTTAAAGTTTTGTTAAAGGTCTGAATGAAAACTGCTCTGGTTAACCAGTAGGAGGCGCTGGCTGTCAAATGTGCCTGGTTTAGTATTCGTTTATAAAAAGCCGCTCAAAGTGATGCAGGAGGAGGAGGAAGATGAGAGACTGGATGTGACTCGAGTCCTCTTCGGCCTTCCTTCCCTCCCTCCTCATCTCCATCCCCTCTGATTCTCTGCAGGTGCACATGAGAGTCCTCACATGAGTGTATTCTTTTCAGGACGAGATTGAAAGCACTTCATCTGTAACCCACACAGCGTGAGTGTGTGTTTTCAAGTGTGTGTGTGTGTGTGTATGCTCAAACACCAGATGTGCTTATCACTTCAGAATCTGAGTTTCTATACACGTCGTTGCCAAAAATCATGAAAATAAAGGTAAGTTTATGTTTCTGTGGAGTGTGGACGAGACTTGTGTGTGTGTGTGTGTGTGTGTGTGTGTGTGTGTGTGTGTGTGTGTGTGTGTGTGTGTGTGTGTGTGTGTGTGTTAGAAGACAAGGCGGACCATTGAGTTGTTTTTGAAGTGAATTAACAAGTCAAATGAGTGCCGCAGCACCCTGCATAGGTTACCACACACACACACACACACACACACACACACACACACACACACTCCCACGCTTATCATCACAGCGTCTTTGTTAAAGAAGATGAGGCCAATTAAGCTGATATCACTCTCTTGCTGTCGTTTAAGCCTCTTCTCTCCTCTTTTATCTTCTGGCTCATTTTCTTTGCTGCTTCTCTAATTTTACTCCTTGATTTTTATTTTCGCTTAACTTTTGAATCTTGCTTCCACCTTTTCTCCTTTTACAGATGGCTGCACCTTCCCCTGTCTGCACTTTCCCAAGCCTCCATCTTTCCCGTCTTTACTCCTTCTCTCCGTTTCTGCCGTCTCCGACTCGACTTTTTCCTCCTCTGATCGTGTCGCTCGCCTTCTTCTGTTCTCCAAAAACCTGCTCTCGTTCTCACTTGGTGTTTTCTAACAGTGTGATAAATGTCCATCTGTGATCGGCCGATGCCCCCCATCGCCGTGGCGCCCGCGAGGTCGTAAACAACAGCCAGTCTCCCCCGGCAACGTGGCGTCTCCATGGACGCAGGGCCGCTAAGACGACCGACTCTGCGTGTGTGTGTGACTGAGGCGGAATGCAGCATCCGACGAATGCCAACTGTGTGTGTGTGTGTGTGTGTGTGTGTGTGTTATATATGTTAAGTGTATGTGTGTGTGGGAGCTAATGAGCGATCATAAGTGAGCAAATGTTTTCTCTGGGCTCCACTAATGTTCAACACACACACACACACACATATATATCAGGTGTGTGTGTGTGTGTGTGTCATTAGTATGCCACAGTGAGCTGTGTCCATATGTCACTAAACACAAGCATGTTTTATTTATCCTGGAGAGGAAGAGGGGGAGAAGGAGGCCAACAGTCACTGTCAAGGGGATGGAAGGAGGGAGGGATGGAGAGGAGAAGAAAAAGAACTGGCACGATGGAGGGAAAAAAGATTAGAGAGGTGAGAAGATGGAGGGAGGGGAGGATGAGAGGAAGTTCATAGAGGTTCACAATTAAAGGGAAGAAGGTGGTGATGACAGGATGGAGGAGGGCAAGAATGGAAGAAGAGTGAGAGAAAGTGGTAAAAAACCAAAAGAGGTGGATAAAATGAAAGGATGAGTTAAGAGGAAAAGAAGAACGGAGGCATGAAAACGACAGGAGTCTAGAGGAGAAGGAAGAAAACGAGAAGTTGAACAAGAATTAGAGTGAAAGATGAGTAAAGAAGAATAAAGAGAGGGATGAGCCAGGGAAGAAAAGAAGGGATACCTAACAGCAGGAAGGAGAGAGGAAGGTGAGCTGAGAACGGAAGGAGAGAAGAGGAGGGACAGGAGGAGTAAAGGAGGTGGGAGGGATGGACAGATGGAGGAGTGGGACCCCAGAGACGTGTCATTCATCACACCACCATGCAATCTGCACTCCTTCACCCTCTTTTTCTCATCTTTGTCTTCTTCACATCATCTCTTCCATCTTTCTTCCATTCCTCTTCTCTTTCCTCTTCGTCTGACACACTTCTAGAGTCCTTCTTGGTCCGGCTCGGCCGTTTTTACTCCATCCTTTCCTTCCCTCCCACCAAGCCTCCCTCAGTACTTTGGCACTCGTTTTTAGGTTTCATTATCCCCTCTGGCGACGTCCCTTCATTCTTCTCTCCGTTTTCTCCTCCGTCTCTATGATTTTCCACTCACGCCGTTCTCAGTTTTTGTGTCAACAGGAGGAAAATCTCTGTTCCTCGAAAGAGGAACAAGCTAACGAAGGGATGAGAGTCGGGGAGGAGAAGAAGTCAGGAGAACGGGGAAAAATGAGGAAGAGGAGTGATAAACAGATGATGGTTGAAGGAGGACAGGAAACACAGGGTGTTTGTGTGTGTGATGACTGTAGAGGGCTTCCTGAACAGCTTCATTAGGACTGATAAGCTAACGGCTAGTCTGAACACAGCCCAGACTGAACTGTGGTTTCTCCTTCTTAAAACGGCTCAACTCTCCTAAACTTCAGTGATTAATGTGGGATCATTCTTTACCAGTTTCTCTTTAAAGTTTGTTTTAAGTGACATTCTGTCATTTATATATGCAGCAGCAGCTAAATGTATCATTTCTGGTTCGTGAATCACCAAAATGTACTTTTGTTAGGAAATACAGTCAAATATGAAGCTATGGAAACTTTGAGATTGTAAAAAGTTTGTCACCTCAAAATGCATCACTGCCTTATTTATTGCCTTATTTATTTAATACATTTTTTCAGAGCATTATGTGAAATCCTGGATGTACCTGTGGTGCCAAACACAAAAGTCCATGTTAATATAATGGAATTCACATGAATATTTAGGAGATCTGGAGCCATTTTCAGAAGGCAGCAACACGTTGATGTTGGATGCATTCCTACTAGCCAACGCTGCAGAAGATATAAATTATATTAAACTGCAAATAAAACAAACATACATGTATAAAATGTGATTTTTACATTTTTAGATCACATTTAGGCACAGGTCCAGCCAAGTTCTGCAGACCTCTGTCGCCATGGCAACAATAAAACCCCCACAAGATTATAAAATTAGGCCGTTTGAGTTTGGAACAAGAGCAGCTGTGGCCGACCTGAACCAGCATCTGTTTCATTAACGGATTAGAAGTGAACGTTAGAGCGTCTCACCGGTGTGGGACAGCAGGTTGGGGGACAACAGGCCGGGGAGTCCCGGGTGCAGCAGCCGGGGGCTTTCCTGGATCCCGGCCCCGGAGCAGCGTTTGGGAGGTCGGCCCGGACGAGAGCTGGAAGCAGAGAGAAAAACCAAAAACATTCTTAGAAGATTTAAAAATGACATTTTCATCACTAACAAAATAAGCCAGAAGCTCAGATTCTGTCACACAAAGATTCTTGTGTCTTTCTCTTCAACACAAAGTTTGTTTTGTGGTCATTTCAGGCTCCAGGTGTGAGTTTCACCTCAGTGGTGGCCACCGACAGCTGGACGCTTCAGCAGACGCCACAGGTCACTCAGACGTAACCAAACCACAGACTGAGGATAACCAGCCAGTAAACAGGCTGACGGAGAGACGGTACACAGAAAAAGGCACAGAGCTGACGTCTAATTGGTCATTTGGGAGTCAGAGTAACAGAAAACATGATTTCAGATTTAACATTTCATTTCTGTTGGGGTCTGAAAGATTCTGCCAACGATAACGATGAGGAAGGTTTTACATTTTAAACTAATGTTTGCTGCATCTCCATCTAAATCGTTTAGACGGCTCTCTGAACAGCCTTAGTTTAGAGAAGTGGTCAGAATTGATAAGCTAACAGCTAGTCAGAGCTTGTGTCTGCGGTGGTTTCCACATTCCTCTAGTTATGTGGGATCTGCAGGACATCATCAGCATACCCAAACATCCACATATTTGGACTCAGGAGGTTAAAACAGTGTTGACATTCATCCATCTGACTTTATTTTAACCTTTCCACTGGTGGTTATTTATAAATAAATGTCACCACTTCCGCTGCTTCCAGGGGCAAGAATTCCAGAATGGTTGTGCTAAAATAATCTTGAAAGAGGAGAAGATTAGTTAAAATGTTTGGACAGCTGTAACATGTAGAAGATTGGAGACTAGCTGTTAGCTTATCACTCTTGAAAAACAAATTTAATTTCTCTAGAGAGAGGCTGTTCATCTAAACCCTTTACACTGAAGTCAAAAAGACCAAAACAATCTCTTTAATGCTGTTTACTGGTAATGTAGTAAAATAAACACCTAAATGAAGCAAAACAAAACCCAAAAGTACTGATATGAAGTATTAATACTTGACATCAAACCCAGAACTTGACACCTGAGATCCTGACCTCGATCAAAGTCTACCACCAAGCTATAGAACGGTTCTAAAGTCCAACAAAACTAATCTGTTTAGGATCTCATTCTCAAGAGTTTTGAGTAAAACTCAAGAAATCTTGACACATTAGGCAACAGGAACTCCTACAAGGACTAAATTTGTTCACACTTGTACAAAACGCCGTCTGTTTTCCCCACATACAACAGGAGAACATGTTCTACATGCGCAACGTGCATCAACACATTCAAGCATCTTTCTCACTGACCATTTCTCTCTCCCACACACACACACACACACAGACACACACACACACACACAAACACGCACGCACACACACACACACACACACACACACACACACACACACACACACAAACACGCACGCACACCTAACCTATTATGCATGTGCACGCAGGCATAAATAACCACAGTCAAACACTGGAATACAGTAACTGCACACATGCAATTTAACATAAAGGGAGGCGCAGAAACCCACACACACACTCAGGAGGTGCGCATGCAGGCCAAAACTCTGCA